>JAHWFP010094616.1:28269-60284 GCA_023313725.1 Lithobius niger | reverse complement strand
CCAGCAGAGGCCCCGGAGGCTAGCGAGTTTTTTAAGAAATCACCGTGTTTCTGAACCGTTTTCCTGCAACTTAGAAATGCAAATCATTTTAAATTTTCATTAAATGAATTGGCTCAGCGTAATTAACAGGCGTGGTACTTTAACAATGTTTTAACAATGATTGTATGGTCCATTGTTTAAAAGTAGGACGATAAGTTGAAAATGCATTGATTTCAGTTGGCACTTATCACCATACTTTTAAACAATGGTTCATTGTTTAAAAGTAGGACGATAAGTTGAAAATGCATTGATTTCAGTTGGCACTTATCACCACATTTTTAAACGATGGTCTATACGAACGCTGGCCTGATAAATCGATTAGAGCAATAGTTTGTAACAATGAACACAAAAAAAGTAGGGGTACAATTCATGTTAATTACAACATTGCAATCGCTTTCAAAATTAAACGTTGCTCTTTTCGTTGCGTTTAACATTGCGTCTTAACGAATATTCTACACAAACTCTCTCGTAACAATGAATTCCACCAGCGCTCACTAGCGCTCAACAATGTACGTCGGACTGATAGCTTCAAAACGGGTGAGAAGAAGGATATCGCCCGCTTTCCTCATGCGCGCCCTCGACATTGTTAGATTCCAGCACTCGGAAAGCGGACGATATCCTATACAACCTTAGAGCAATTACTTACTTCGTTACGACTGGGTACAAAGTGAATCACTTAACAATACGCACGAACGTGCAGCAGCTGAATTGTTTATCAGGTGCTCGTTGGTATCTGTTCTTCTCTTAGCACAGTGTTAGATGTTTGCGTCGCTTTAACAGTCCAGCTACTGTATGTTCGGGGATTTTGTGACGAATCCTTGTCATCAATGCGGGATGGGTTCACAATAATTTGTCAAAATTCCTTCCTTGGGCGTTAGAACAGGTCTGTAAATGACATGCTGACAACGTTAATTCCAACACTGGAGTGGTTCGTAGAAATTAAAAAAAAAAAATACAATGTTATTGTTTCCCGAAGACTAATCTTATTGTTTCCTGTGTGTGGTTAGGGGTTACGCTCGTTAAACCTTTTTAGGGGGATTGCAGGTACAGTAATTGTTCAAAGTTGTTCAACTCACGAATTATTGCAGTACTATTGATTTTTGGTTCGCAAATAGTTTTTTATTACCCAAGAGCAGATTCATTGTCTGATTGCTGTATTATTTCGCTACATTGTTTTTGTTTGTTTTTAGGGAACCCGAACCCTATCTGCCTCACGACGACGAGGATGACAATTTATAGCTGAACAAAAAAACTATAATTTGAACTCCAATTCCAGGGAACAAGGACTGTTTTTGTTCAATGGTTAAGTCAGAAAGTGACCGCAGCTTATGTTTGAAAAGTTTAATGTGTGAGTGTTGGTGCGTGCGCGCATAATTTATGTATTATTCTGACTTTTTTTTTTATAGTTGTCTGTGTTTGTGGTTTTATTTTTAAAATCTGCTTCGTGTGAGTGGCTACATGTGTATTTTGAATTCATTTATAATTTGTGAAATAGACAGACTCCTTTTCAGGCAGTTTTTCCTGTGTTTGTTTTTGTGTTTCTGTTTTCGATCTAGTTCGTGTGAGTAATTACGTGTTCATTTTGTGTATGTATTTTTATCTTTCAATGTTGTAGGCGTTTTGTTGTTTATGACGTCTGTTTTGTATGTGTTTGTGGGTTTACGTTTTGTGAATTGGAGTTCAAATCATAGTTTGTTGCATTCGACTGAATTCTACAATCCGTGTTTATTTGTGTACCTTCACAGTTGTGAGTATGGGGATATGAGGTCTAATGCTTTTTTTGGTGAACAGCGAAGTCGTTTTTTGTTCAGTTAATTTGTTGGCTTTTTTCGCTTCCTTTTTATCTAGACACACGCTAGTGTGTCGCCACCAAGTAACAGTACATCATCCGATTGTAGACATCCAATTGTTATAAGATTGATTGTTAATGATAAAAAAGCAGCCTCACTTAGGGCCTTAGGGCTTCGGGCAGATGACCAGGAGTGGTTAACGCTCGTTAAACCCTTTGAAACCCTTTGAGCAGCTTCACTAGCAGATATGCGTCTGTTAACGTAGGCAACTAAAAGCATATTTTGTCATGTTGAGGATTAAACCCCACTGAGACAAATCTTTCAAATTTTGGAATATGTAAGGGAAAGGTGCAAGGGTAAAGAAAAACAAAAATTAAAGGATGACTGTCCACCATTCATAGAGAGAAAGATACGTTTATGTTACTGTCTAGCTAGTGACTAGCTAACTAGTCAGTAACTAGTAACGCTGGCCCCATGTTAAATACTATAGACTCATTCATTGCTCATCGCTAGTGGAGAATTGGGAAGGCCTACACAGCTGAAAGTTTACATACGAATGCATGGGGATATGAACATGGTCCTTTTGTTGGTTTGGGGGTTGTATGGGTCAGGATTAATGCGTGGGAGGGTTTTGAAATTAGGAACCACGAAAATTAAATTTCGTTTTTTTATTGCCCTGGAAAACATCTTAACCTGTTAATTTTAGCATTACATTGCCTCAGTGTGATGTCTCCCTGCAGGTTTCTTAGCTGCATGTAGCCGCTTGCTTGGTAACCCCACCGCGTATGCATGTCGCAGTCCTCCTCAATAAACGCGAGAGTGCGGAGGCTTTCAGCATTCATTTTCCTCCAGCGAACGTCTCCACGTTGCTCTGTCTAATTACTTTCGTTTCGAAATTTGATCCTCCTTCCGGCCATACATCCCGAAGACTCCCGTCACCAAGCACTCCGACCAGCCCCTGTCTGCTGCTCTCGCTCCGGCTGCTGCTCACTCTCATGTTGTCACCGACAGCCATCTGCTTTCAGACGGGCCGCCTCTTAGACCCCGCCGCGCCTCCGGCAATAGCCGAAGAACGTAACCACTGCTGTATCCTGACTGTTTCGTGTTGAAGCCATCTGGTTGGCTTGAATCAGAAACCAGAGAAACGAAAGCCAACACGGACGCCTTTCGTGCGGGAGCATGCCGCTGTCTCCACTAGCCAACGTCGTGCCGTTGACTCTTCCGCCCCTGCTTTCGTTCGGTCATCCCGTTGATCTGCCGCCTCTCGGTCTCCACCTCACTAATCCGCACTTCCCGCAGGCTTGCTGCCCATCCGCTCCAGGTTTCGGATACCTCTCCTCTGACGGCTTGTCTCGACCGTAACTAAACCTACGTCTCGAGTAAAAATAAAAACATCTGCTGACGGTCAACACCGAACTCGTCGTGAGGCCTCAAAATTATAATCATAGTACCCTAAAGTTTAAAACTGGAAGATTTAAGTGAAAACCAGGACCGTTTCACTTTGGTTCTCAACAACGAGTTAACAGATTTATTTCAACGATTCCGATTTCGTGTTGCAGCATTGTAACATTTTGCTTGGACACAACGGGGCTTAGGGCTTCGTCGGGCAGACACATCGGTCGGCCGAGCGCTCCTGGAACCTGGAGTCCTGGTGTAGGGAGTGCGCTGCTGCGGAGTCTGGCCGGGTGTTGTTCACTCTTCACTCTACCTGTAGCGTTCGGTCTGCTTTCTATTGTTTCCGTATTGCTGTCTGGCCTTCGTACAGGACACTCACTATTGCCGGGTCACAGGCATCGCATGGGCTGGAATGCGTCTCCTTTGTGTTCCGTGTGTCGCACAGAATCGTCGGTCGCTCATTTGCTACTTGATTTCATACGGGCTAAGACGCACTTCTGGAATCTTAAAGCTTGGGCATCTATGTAGTGCTTCGCTTCATGCACTTCTCGACGTCTCTCGTTCAAGGCGTGCCGACTTTCATCGGTTGCGCACTGTTGCAGGATTTTGTAAGACGACAGGCGTTCGTGCACGTGAGCCCTGTCAGTCCGAACCGCTGTGTTTGTGTGCTAGTGTGAGCGTGAGTGAGAGAGTGAGGATGTAAGTGAGAGAGAGTGTGTGGTAGTGAAGGAAGAAGTGAGTGTGCGTGTGTACGTGGATCGCTGCATAAATCGATCTCTGCTGGTTTCTGTAGAATTTCTGTTGGTATCTGTTGGGCTGTACTTGGTGTAGTTTGGTGTTAGGAGTTGTGTGGTTATTGACAGGGCGGTTGGATTGTGGTTTGTGGTACTTTGGTTTAGTGTAGTGTAAAGTAAGTTGTGTTCACTGCTATTCGGAGTTATGTAGAAGTTGACAGGGCGTACGGCTGTGGGTCATGACCATAAATAAAATTATGTATCTACCTATCCTCTGCCTGTAGAGTTTTTGAAAATTCTCTTTTGCAAACGAACTCTCAAAGGCACTGTCTGCCGGCAATGCTATTTTCTCTTCGTATTGCTTGAAACAATAACGAAACAGCAACAATTACAACAAGAATAAACTTGTGCGTATCATGAATAGAAAACAAAACGAGCGCGTTTGATGTTTAAAGTAAGGTTTAACTGATCTGAAGTCAGAACAGCAAAGGAACACAAATAAACTTTCCTGTAATGTTTTACATACCGAAGTGTTCCTGTACTGTTTAGTTCACGTTAAACCTTACTGCTGTATTCAACCATAATTCACATAAATAAAATTAAAAACATATCACAACTTTAAAAATTATTATAAGAATGATTAAGTGTATAATATAGGCTACACACTCGCCTACTTTCGGGGCTAAATTTTTCAGCATTATTCTAATCCAGTTGTCTCCTTTCCGTCCATCTTATTGACACAAACACCAATTTCAAGATTTCATATTCAAGACTTCAGGACTGGTATTTCATTTTTATTTCAACGGCATTTCCATGTTTTCAAGGAGTCGTACAGACCCTGAATTACTTAATTTGTAGGTCTACACTAAGCACACTAATTACGATTTTTCAGCGATGTCGTTTAGCCAAGTAGAATGAACCGATCAGACCTATCATGTTATAAAGTAAAAACCGTACAAACTTGTGAATACAGCAGTAAGGTTTCAAGTGGGCTGAAGAGTACAGGAACACTGCGGTATGTGAAACTTTACAGGAAAGTTTATTTGTGTTAGTTTGCTGTTTTGACTTCGGATCAGTTAAACCTTACTTTAAAGATCAAACGATCTCGTTTTTTGTTTTCTAATTCGTGGTACTTTGACATACCAAGTTGGTCTTCTGTGATCTTTGCAACACAATGAATTTCGCTCGCTCATTCAGTACTAGTCTTTCATTTGTAAGTTGAGTTTTCTACAGCTCTCTTGCAGCGACTTTGGCTTTTATTCGTCCTATTACAGGCTGGCAAGCCAAAGACTGGCGTCCATCACACTAAAACCCAGCCATGTTTCCATCACAAAAATCATGTCAAAAGTGTTTCGATGAAAAATTTTGTTGAAAAACGTCCAAAATTACGTACAATGCTGCAAGCGGAGGATGCATGACAAATCACCACAGCGACGAACATGTGGATTTGAAAGCACTGGAGCATCCCCAATTACAAATGTTGGTTTCCCGACGGTGTGAGCAACACTACAAGTTTTCTCTGCAGCACAGATTTACCCTTTGAGGCCAGATGTATCTAATCTCAACCCATCAGAGTACGGTCTTTACAAATGTCCTCATCAAGTGAGATGAAGGAGAAGTTCATACTGACGCACATTTGGCGGAGGAGAATATTCGCATGGATGATCTTTTTTCCAAGTCTCTACACACACGGCTTAAACGGGGACACAGGCATATAATGGTGATATTTATCCACGGGAACTTCGCTCTTACCGATGACACACACTCATGGATAATCAATTAACTGTATGCTGGTCAATGTACCCTAGCTCGGAAGGGTCAACATCCACCTGATCTGCTATCTGGTCTGTAGCTACTTCTATGTGGCTACCGTTCGCCCTCTTGGTATTCTGTAAGCTACATAAAAGTGGCACCCGATGATTTAGGTCGGTCTGGTCAGGAAATGACTCCCTAACAGGTATCTTATCCGATGTTTTCGTCAGGACTCTCATCCCCTTCTGTTTCCGGCGATTATTTCTTTCCCCGACCATGATGTACTTATGGAGATTAAAAGGTTTCGGATCACTTTCACTGTTTGTTCCTCTTCTCGTTTCGATGATTGATCTAGGTGTCCCGAAAGTAACTCCATGGCCCCATTATTCGACGTCTTCAGTTTTACCACCAGCTCTGATACCTCTTGTGCTTGACAAACTGTTTGTAATTGTGCCTCCTGTTTATTCGGAGCTCTCTCCTCGAGTTTTCTGAAGAGAGATTCCTCGAAGATTTCTCTCCTCTAGTTTCACATGCAAAGACTTCGCTTATTCCTCAAGCATAAACTGCTGCCTAAGAAAAAAGCTGGATGTCCACTGATTAAAAATGTCGATTAAATCTTTAAAACGAGCTCCCAGAGAGAGTGAGATACGTCCTGGGAGTAGAGCTAGGCTTGAGCTAATTTCTCCTTAAGTCAATGTCCTTTTCCAGGCTCAAATCGTCAAGTTTGCTTAACAGCCTGGAAAATAGGTCGTGTACTGAAGGCAAGTCTGAAAGATGATTGGACGTTTCATCTTCCCTATGGGCACTCGCGGGTGACCCGTCTTGCACTTGACCTGAAGGAGTACTCTGCGATTGCCTGAATGGCGTGCAGGGTGTCTGAACCATGTCAAAGTATTGTGTGCGGCGCCTACTTTCACTTCTGGAAAATTCTTCAAAAGAGTTCCTATGGTGATTCCTACCAGAAATTTCTCCATTTTACTTAAACAGCAGAATGCCAAAAAAAAAGGGGAAAAATTGAGAAAAATCTTACTTATTGCCCAACACACTCGCACAACGATCCAAGGTCGCCAGAGGAAAAAGGGAAAATAAAAAAACGCCAAACAAGAGTGTCCGACTACAGTCTCGAACTAGCACCAAGCCAACATGATGGCGCCCACACCAAAACAAACAAAATTAAGATGAATCTAAAAAGGTACCTTTGAATGGTGGGAATGTCTTCTTAGACTGTGGTCTACACCACTGTTCGGGAAGTACCAACAGCAGTTGAAAGTTAAAAGTAAGCGAAAAAAATGAATAGTATCTGTGATACAAGCCCCTAGTAACACGTGCATACGTCGGTTCCTAACAGTGTACGCCCTTTCTATGCCTTTACTGCAAAGAAGACATTTCCGCCTTTCGACTGAACCTAATTGAAGTCATCCACCCAAATTAGAAACGTCACGATAGCAGCTGAAAGTTGAAAATTGTGGGGCGTAGCTGTAAATGGCAACCTATCTACGTACCTCGTGACCTGAATACGGGAGGGTCCCGTAGATTCTCCACATTTGAAGGACACGAGCGTGTAATGCCTGGGGACGCGCCGCTGTTTGGGTCAATCCAGATGGGACATTGGGCCGACGCAAGTACGGCCCCAGCGTGCGCTACACGTATTGACAAAAACCAGAGGATAAATGGAAAAAAGTTCCGTGGATGGGTCTGCAATCATAGGACTGGCGTGTGGCAACGATTGGTGCGGGGAGGCAAGAAAGAGTTGACCCAAGACATTTTTAGTTGGGGGAGGACTGTATTTCTCTTCCTCGTGATTTATTACTATAGTTTATCCAAACATTTGGGAACAAATACGCATTGTGACACTGTGGCGGGTTGCAAAGTCGTGCCTTTGTCATTTATGACATAGTTAATTTCTAGTTCGTGACGTCTCACGGTGGGGAAACAAAGAAAAGAGAAACAAGACTTACAGTTCGATGGCACGCTTCGTCCAACCCTGGAAATCCGGATTCCACAGCCGGAGGAAAATTATGGTGCAAGCTTCATGGGGATATACATAGAAAGTCACTCCGTGTTGTTCACATTCCATTACAAATGGATTAGAAGGAAAAAATGGAAAAACTCCGCTCCAACATGAGCGGTTACCAACCGGTAAAACAACATGGGGAAGAGAGAAGAGAACAGAAAACAAGAACAATTAATAAGCCAGACCATGACAATGGTCATACTTAAACGTACACTCACCAATACTACACCATAACAATGGATACTCAGGTTACATTATACAGCAAAGCAGTCAGTACTTAAAACAAGATGTTATGGCAGTGAAGTTGTGCCAAAGGCAACAGCCCCTGGCACTCAGGGACGAAACTGTCTCACAAAAATGAGCGAAAAATCGAACGGGCATGTGATACCAGCTCTCTGTAAAACGGGAGTAGCTCGGTATCTGACAATGATAGATACCCTCAATGGTATCCGGAAAAAACGCCCCCGGAATAAACGCCCCCAACAAAACGCCCCCTGGAAAAAAACGCCCCTAGGAAAAATCGCACCCATGAAAAAAACGCCCTAGGAAAAAACGCCCCTAAATAGAGGAAACTGCCCCATCATTGTTGAGCCTCAAATTTAAGACGACTTAGCTATACGAGCATTAGTTTGCTTCAGATAACTTATTGCTCCAAGAAATTTATTTAAAAAAAAGCGTCTTTGCGTATTTACCTTCTGTTTACAATTAATTTTTAGCTCCTTTCTTCTTTCGCCGTCAAAAACGTTTAGTGAGATTCACAATTGAGCTGCTTCACCTGTACGAGCATTAGTTTGCTTCAAATAACTTACAATTCCAAGAGTTTATTTAAATAATATCTTTGCGTATTTACTAAACTCTCCCCGTTTACACTTCACATACTTAGCTACCTTTTTCATTAAACTACCCTTCTTTCTCCTTCGAAAAGTCTACGGATCTAGAAAACCGTTTCCAATTCTTGAGATCTCCCTATTCTATCTCCGCAGAATTACCCACAATTTTAATCTCACTAAATCGTATCAGTTTTTAATCAAAACAGTATGTATCTACATAATTAAGGACGTATGATGTGCGTGTTTGTACCTCTCCTCCTCTGGAACCAAAGCACCTACAAACAAGAGAGTAGGACCAAACGAAAGATAATTAAATTACGCTTCGGTTAGGCCTATTTTCATCGCTGTAACTTGATATTGTGACCCTCAAATTAAACGAAAAACCGTGAAAAAATACCGTCAAAGTTTTTTTAACCCTCATGGTGTTCGTTCATGACGTAATAGTCTGTTCATGCGAAGTGACAAACAAACTGCCTTGAAGATATTAGTTATGTACTGAGATGATCTGAAAGGACGCTCGCCATAAATAACCTAAAAGAACGACGTATTTCGCAACACACGACATATAGATCTTAAAATTGGTTTTGTATTGAATGGAAAAATCAAAACCACAGCCCTGGTTTTAAAAGGGTGTCAAACATTCGTGTTTCTGAAGCACAGAGGTGCGTGGATTGAGCGAACAAAGTGAGCGATTTCCACGTAAGCTAAAACTTTTCAATGTGTGTTTCGCTTTGCTCTCTCAATCTTTAATCGCTAACCTTCGTAAAGGATTACTTCTGGAGGCGAAGACGTACAAACGTGCAACAAACAAATCGTATGTTTTGATTGATGTAAGTGAAATACATATGTGCTTAGGAATGTGATGAACGAACTGTTATCAACAATTGCAATTAGTTTTCGTCGACATAATCAGTACATCGGTTTTGTGATTCTCTTGGAATCAAAGAAATTACATGAAGCATGGATCGACGCCTATTGTGTGAGCGAAGCCAACAATATGGCTAGTATCGTTTAAGTAAATCAAATACAAACTGACAGGGAGTCATAAAGGTAATAATTCGCTAGCAGAATCTCTACTTGGGGAGTGTTGCGAACAATTTTAACCATTATTTTTAAATCAATTTCTTGGTAGCCTTACGTCATCTGAAGCAAACTAAGGCTTGTATAGATTTACCAGTTCAATTTTGAACCTTACTACTTAAGGAAGTGTAGTTAGGAAGTACGGTGAACCTGGAGATCCGAAGATGCGAAACAAAAACTATTTACTTAAGGACATTATTTGTTGGGGGCTTTTTTCCTAGGGGCGTTTTTTCCTGCGGGCGTTTATTCCTAGAGGCGTTTTTTCCTGGGGGCGTTTATTCCTAGAGGCGTTTTTTCCTGGGGGCGTTTATTCCCGGGGCGTTTTTTCCCGGGTCGCTTTGTTGGGGGCGTTTTTTCCGGGGGCGTTTTGACGGGGGCGTTTTTTCCTAGAACCACCTTCAATTATCCTTGATGCAAAAAAAGTTATTCCGACCTTTCGAAATGAATCAAATTGAGTCATTCATCTGAATCTGAAACGACGAAATGGTAGTTGTAGGTTGGTAGGTAGGTTGGTTGGTAGGTTGGTAGGTTGTAGGTTGGTAATAATCTAGTGTGTCGCGCCAAGTTAGGCAACAATCATTACAACAAACATCACATCAATTCAATTGTCGAGGGTGTAAACCATTGTAGCGCGACACTATAGCGTCAGTGTCTAATACTCTGAAGCAAAGTTGAGCACATTTCAGGTACTTGGATAAAAATAATAATACGGTATAAAAGCTTAATTGTATTGAAATCAAGAGCAATGACCCACCTGACAAAAATTAACTCGTGTAGGAAAGCCAGCTAAGCTGCTTTCAATGCAAAATCTGACCCTCAATAACGTTGCAAATTCCGCTTATCCCCATGTTAATTTCAATAGGGTGATTACTTATCGATACCGAGATAACGGGAAAGCTTCCAGCTATGAAATTGAACGAATGGCTGCAGTACTATACGAACTGCGTACCTTTCATGGTTTGGAGCCTAGAGATGGAACGGGGATTGGGACGGCCATTGTTAATATCGTCGGCATCGTCTCTCATTGGACGGCCAAAGTTCGGACAATGACAACGTGTATACTGACGTGCGTGCCCAGACACGCACTAGTGTAACACGATAAATCTAAACAACGTTGCCAAAGAACGTCCAATTCATGAAAAATAGACCGACTGTAAAAACAAAGCAAAAGAAACAAAGCCAAAAACTGGTAGAGAGGATACCAAGTTAAGAGTGGTTCGGCCCTTCAAAGGAGTGATATCAACACACCAAAACTAACGAAATAAAACAAATAACAACAAAATTAAAACCAAACCAGAAACCTACAAAGAGGTGACTAATTTGAGAATGGTTCGGCCTCTAGGCAAAGGTAGTAGCAAAGTGTTGAAAACCAATTTCTTGTTGACGTTCCACTTTATTATACATCTGCACGGTAGTGGAATTGAGTCTAATACAGAATTTTAAAAAAAAGGACTGAAATCATATCAAAAACCAAAACTGGTAAAAGGGGCCGCCAAGTTCCGAATGGTTCGGCCCTTCAAAGGAGTGATATCAACACACCAAAACATTCGCCAACTTAATCGCACCGAATAATACTTTGGACATTAAATGAAAACGTGAACATTGCTACCGAAAGTACCTATGTTCTAGTTTACATTTAACCTTTGAACTATTAAGCAGTGCGATTAACTTGGCGAATGTTTTGGTGTGTTGATATCACTCTTTTAAAGGGCCGAACCATTTGGAACTTGGCGGCCCCTTTTACCAGTTTTGGTTTTTGGTATGATAGAGACATCCAGAGGCATTAAATGAGCCAAAGTGACCGAAAATGGGCCAAAATTACAATTTTTCTAGAAACCGTAAGCGATATGAAAAAAAAAGGTGTGGGAGTTACATTGTACATTACATCACTGCAAACAACTTTTATCTGAACCGTTTTTCGGTAGCAATAACAGTTTTTGACTAATAGGCCAAAATGGCAAACAATTTGTAAATTTTTATTATTTGACCCTAATTTAACACATTTAGCTGCTCCACATTAAAGGTTATACTAAGATTTCATAAGTACTACATGATGGATCATTGTGGTAAAGGTAATATTTTGCCACCTTGACGGGCACCGATAAAGTGTCTGGCCCATGGACTATCACTTGTAAAATCATCCACTGCTCTCAGAATGTTGCTTAGTTGCAGCACTAAACGCGTCATATTAATAAAATTAAAATCCAGAATTACTGGATAGTAAGTACAGAATTCCAATATCATTGGATTTTTCCCAATGGGAAAACACAAATGGACTTTAGAGAGTAAAAAAAAAAAGAGACATGGCCAAAGCAGAGTCGGACTGAGTAGGAAAGGGAGCCTGTGCCATTTATCGAAATGACCGGGAATGGGAGCCATGCGATTTACAGGAAACTCTGATGAAGTTATGGTGCCTCCAACTATGGAACCGGTCTAAGCTTCCAAGCAAAAGCAAAGTCCACGGTCGAGCTCAAGAAGCTGTGCTTATTTTCATATTCTGTTGTTATATCTGGCTTCGGTGCGCGTTCAACGCACATTTTATATTTCAAGTAATACTACGTTTGGAAATTTTGGAGTGGGTTGGGTGGGAGGGTGAGTTAAAAAAATGCGTTAAAAACGTAATTTAAAAGGAAGGGAGACGAGAGAAGGGGAATTTGAACCTGAAAGAAAAGGTCATCAGTGGATGGGGAATCCAAAACCACTCATTTTTCTTAGCGTTGTGGAAGAAAAAAACTACTACTAAAGGGGCCCCGAAAGTATGGTAGCCAAAGGGTGCCTATGCCATTGGCACATTGGCACTATGGCGAGTCCGAGTCTAGGCCAAAGTATTTAAATGTTCAAAATTTGCCATGTTTTTATTCTCACTGCTCACTACAAAACCGACGAAGAATTATGGGAATTGTTATTGTCCAAACGTTACATTAGTGTATTTACCAAAATTTTCAGAAGAAAGTAAAAAGCGCTAGTGATGGTAAATAAAATAGTTTTTATTTTGTCTTGTTGTTAAAGTGGGGGTGGGGAGGCAGACGATTAATACAATTGTATAAAGGAACCGGAAGACTTATATACACAAAATCGAAAGAAAAACTAATTAAAGAAAAGCTGTGATACATGAATGAGATAACATGAATGAAATAACAAACAATTTTAATGGGTTTAATGTTATGCAGCTGAACAAAAACGTATTAATAAAGTGCAATTGAAAGCGCTTTCGGATTGAAGCAATCTGCGAGCAAATAATGAATGTGATTATTATAAACCATAGAAAAATGTTTATCACAAATCCTGCATTAATTCTTACCAGTTATTTTCCTCTATTTGACATTAACTAAAATATGTGACAATTTGTTCGGCTGTAAACGACAAATGTGAAAAACTACAACTAGTGAAAAAGACCACCAAGTTGCGAATGGTTAGGCCCTTCAACCAAAGGAGTGGCGTAAACACACCAAAACATTCGCCAAGTTAATCGTACCGACTAATAATTCGAAGGTTAAATGAACACTAGAACAGTGCTACTGTCGGTAGCAATGGTCAAGTTTTCAGTTAACGTCCAAAGTATTATTCGGTGCGATTATCTTGGCGAATATTTTAGTGTGTTGATATTACTCATTTGAATGGCCAAACCATTCGAAACTTTGTGGTCTCTCTTACCAGTTTTGGTTTTTGATATGATTTCACGTATTTTTTTAATTGTTTATTAGACTCAACTTAACTAGCCAGCAGATGTGTAATAAAGTGCCAACAACAGCTTGAGTAGCCATTTTTCCAATATTTTAATTTCATATCACTCTTCTGAGAGGCTGAACCATTCTCAATTCTCAACTTAGTCGCATTTTTATCAGTTTTTGGTTTTGTTTTAATTAAAAAAAATTATTTAGTCCATATCACTTCTTTGTGAGCCTGAACCATTCTCAACTTGGTTGCCTCTTTACCAGTTTATGGCTTTATTTTGACATTTTTTTTTTCGTGAATTGGATGTAGACTCAATTTCATTGGCAAGGTTCCTCAGATTTTTGACGACACTTGGAATATTCTGAACGACTTAGTAGACTGAAGCTCCCTGCCCTTTGTGATCGACGGATTAGAGGTGATCTTCTTATGACTTGCCAGATTCTTGACCGTAATGTGGATGTTCCTGTAGCACCCTTTTTTAAACCTAGCCGAAAGGTCTTTCTAAGAGGACGTCGCCTGAAACTTTGGAACCAGTTGTTCACACTCTTACTGAGCAGTCCAACTTTTCTTCAAGAAATGTTAATGTTTGGAACTCTCTGCCCGAAGCTGCTGCATATACAACTAGTGGTTCTCTTGTTAAGAAAATGTATGGTAATAATTTTATTGACCTTCTGATGAGTAACTTCTATAACATATTCTTATACTAACCATTTCCATAAACTCTTGCGTTCTTCGGTGTTGTTTTTACTTCCTTGCTTACAAAAAATATGTTTACCTCGCGAAAGAGAAATATTCTCTGCTGAAATGGCTCGTTTAAGTCGTGCACATGAAAATAATTTAAAAGAAATAAGTTCACCAGAAGAAAATGGCTTTATGTAGAATAAGACTAGAAGCTGGTGTTAGAACTAGTAACAGCACTAAACACCAGAATGCTGTTCCTCCACCCAACATTGTTGTAATTGCAGAAGCAGCAGTCAAACTTGTTGATAATTATCACAGTAATGGAACTGCAGTAACGGTATTAGTTCGAAAGGAGGAAATCAAGAAAAAGGTGGTGGCAGGGACAAACATGCGAATGTTTTGTACATGGAATGTTCTCAATGACATGCAGAACAATGGTAAAGTTTGTTTCCATTGTTCTAGTGATCATCAGTACAAAAGGGAATGTCCACAAAATACTGCTATTGAACAAAGTAACGCACGTTTAACAGAATCTGCAAGTAAACATTACACTGTACACGAAAATCACGTAGATGCAGAAAATGGTAAGCCATTAAGAAACATTTAAACTGGGAATGTAAACGGGGAATCTGTAAAACTATTAGAAATAGAAATCTGAAACAAGCTCTGCATTCAAGCTCTTGGGTCGACTGCCGTAAATTTTTCTCTGCATCACGTGTACTCCAATATTGGAACTCCCTGCCTGAGGCTATGGTTTCAACCAATTCCCTGCATACCTTCTGCAGACTGCTTGCTACTTGTGACCTATCCCACTTCCTCCGTAGGACTTATTGATACTTTTGGTACTACCGGAAACTACCAAAACTCCCATGGAACCCCTGTCTCTTTTGCACCTTTTTTCCCTCTATGGGACAGAGTCAGTGGCCTTACTCTTCCGTTACCTTGTCCCCCTCTACGGTGGACGGAACTATCTTATTTATTTATTAAACCCACAAGGGTGAAAGAACCCGTCAAGTTTCAGCCAATCAAAGTATTGATATTAGAAGAAAAAGTGTTGCTACCGAGTTGTTGCTTGGTGTACCAAACCTAACCGAAAAGTGTTCCCTTTAGAAAGTAATGATTTCACCCCTGCCAACGAACAACCACAAAACTAATCCCACCGAGTATTAGTTCAAAGGTTAAATGAAAAACCTGACCATTGCTGCAATCCATAGTAATCATTTAACATCTGAAGTAATAGTCTGTTATCAGATTAGCTTGGCGGTTGTTCATTGGAGTGGATGATATCACTACTTTCTAAGAGGAACACATTTCGGTTAGGGTTGGCACACCATGTAGCAACTTGGTGGCAGCCATTTTTGTTCTGATATCACTACTTTGATTGGATGAAACTTGGCAGATTCTTTCACCTTTGCAGGGTTTGCTTCGGATATCACTTCTTTTGTAGCTTTTTTAGGTTGCATCTTATTTTTGCCAGTGCACAGTTAGCAGTTGAATCTTTTATTCGTACGTAGGGGTGGGGGGGGGGGAGGGGAGGTAATATCAATACTTTCTTTGGAGACTACTTTTCGGTCAGTACATGGGTTAGGGGTTGGTATACCATGCAGAAAACTTGGTACCGCCAATTTTATTCTAATATCACTATTGTCACTGGCTGAAACTTGGCAAATTCTTTCATCCTTGTGGGTTTTGCTTCTGATATCGCCACTGTTGGCCGGTTTTTTTTTTTTTGGGGGGGGGTTGCATTTTAATTTTCCCAACGGGGTTTAATCGTTTGATCGTTTTTTATTTAAATTGAGCATACGTTTTTTTTGTTTTTTTTTTTGTGTGTGTGCATATTTGATGATGAAATTGTTCTCACTTATCTGTTGTTTCTCTCTCTTTTTTTTAATAATTAAAGGTACTTTTTAGATGTGTAGTCCCTACAGGTTTCACGAAAACTAAAGTTCACTACGCATTTTAATGCATGCGATTTTGGATTTTATTTTTAAGGTGTGGTGACTAACGGATTTTTACCTGTACAGCTCAAAGCCACCACCATCCACAATGAGTAGCCTGTTCATTGTATCAACAATGTTCGAGTTGCCGGTTGTTTGTGGTAACCAGCTTACATTGTTACTCGTTAACCAATAAAAAGTGAGCGGACGAGACGGTGGCGCATTCCTTTTGGACTGCATGCGATGGGCTAACCCCAGATGGGTGGCCTTGTGCGGTGCTACGCTCTCAGGTGTTCTTGGTACGGTGGGTGGTTCAGTGCGCAATCTCCGGGCAGTCCTGGGTTTCTGTGGTGCTACTTGGCGCTTTGTGGTCTAGTCAGAGTTGGTGTGCGTAGTGTAAGCTTTACAATAGAGGGGGCGCATAGCATGCAGGCTACAGCTCCGTTAAGTGTAAAATAAAATAAATAAATAATAAAGGTGAGCTTTACAACAGAGGGGGCGCATAGCATGTAGACTACAGCTCCGTTAAGTGTAAAATAAATAAATTAAAACTGATAATTATTTTGGTCACAGGTTGCGATTTCCCACCATAAATGAAAATAGCATTACAAATGATTGCAATCTTTGTAATTAATGCCTCCCTAAACTTCAAACCATAAAAGGCTCCTATTGGAGATGTATGTAACTTGAATACGAAATTTCATTAGCATCTGTCGCATAAATTATTTTATATGAACGAAATTAGTCAGCAGCCAGTATATAGCAGTCAGTAGCCAGTATATATTTTAAGTCAGCTGAAATCAACGATCTTCACGCACTTCTATCTCATTGAAACAGTTTAATCAGTTGATTCTATCTGACAACAACTGCTTGTCAGGGTACAAAGACTGCCTACTTTCAACAATGTTCAAGCTATTTCGCTACATAGCTATCATCACCATCCTCACCATCGTGAAATACGCTCATCTCTGATTTCTGTTAAAGCTCCAAAAGCTTGGTCAAAGAATCAAAGGGTTTAGCCAGCGTTAACCGCAACCGGTCATTTGCTCGACGAAGCCTGCAGCACTCGGAATGGAAAGCTGAAAAGCTGGTGGCCGCCATGCAACAATGTTGGAATTTAATAATGACTTTGTTACAATGAAGTGTACAATTGAACTTGGTGGGCGGACCGTTATTGTGGTCCTTGATAGAAATAGAAAAGGACAGCAGCAGTTTGCGAAGAAGTGCGTCAAAACGAGGCTGGAAAGCACTGAGTGACGGTGCATGGGAAATGTGAGTGGGAAAGGCGTTCCAGAAATGGACAACCCTTTCAGTAAAAAACTGGAAGCAGAGCTTAGGTCAGGAAATAGAGCCGCAAATAGGGAAAGTATGACCACGAGTAAAGTTCAGATAAGAAGAAAAAAAAAGAGCAGAGTTTGGAAACCAAGGAGTTTGTAAGTTGATAAGTAAGGATCGTGTCTCCATGTTGAAAGCGATTTTGAATGGTAGCAAGTTGAAGCTCATGCAGGCTATCACCGTCGGGTAGGTTTTAACATCATTTAGTCAGGCGCCATTAACAATTTTCAAGACGGTTTAATGAGTAAAGATTGTGGGGGCGACGGATTTGAGAAGAATAATCGAAAAGCGTAAGAAGGGAAGTTTTGAACAACACACTAAAAAGGTAAGGAGTGAGACCAGAGAAACCCTAGAGAAGAAATTTGCCTTACAGAACAGTTTAGAGATGACATTTTCAGTGTGAAGATAGAAATTGAGTAAATGATACCGTGGTTCACATGACTAGCAACAGCAGAAATAAACTTATTGGGCAGACGTTAAAGAAATTGCGGATTATTAACGCCAAAGGAAAGAACATGGCATTTATAAGTGTAAAGTGGAGGGAATTAGCAGTTGACATATTGACAATGCGTTGGAAGTCATTCTGTACCAACTTGTAGGAGATAGTCAGAAAAAAGTTTCAAGTCATCATCGTAACAGACATTTGGAGATATGATAACAAAGAAGTTGCTGGGATCAAGAACGGTTTGTCCATGCAGAATGGAGAAAGTAAGGTGGAGGTCGGCGCGTAGTCGCCTTACTTCAAGTGAATCCAATCCCAACCTAAGCAAACGCTCCCGATAAGAAAGTAAAAGACCGTCCGGGATAGATGTGGTAAATCGTCTTTGGACGCTCTTCAGGTGCTCGATATCACTTAAGGGGTGGGGAGACCAAACTTGGGAGGCATACACGAGAATTGGCCTAACATACAAAAGTATAGACGGACTGTGTAGTAGTGAACAGTTAAAATTAGGGAGCAGAATCCTCATACAGTAACAAGCTATGGTGACTGTAGAAATTACTTGTAACAAGCATTAACACTGTCACTTGTGGATAGCTTATCAAACTTGATTGTTTTTTCCCCAGTTTAAGTTTTACTGTTTGCTTTTTTTCTATACGCAATATTTTCAGTGGGAAGAGACAGTGTTGACTTGGAAGACTTTGTTCAATTTGCTGTTGTGCGTGAGGGGTGCAATAAATTGATTGGCAGAGCTCGGATTGCGTAAAATTTTCTTTTGAGATGTTGGTTTGGGATGACCGATGAAATCTGAGCTTTTAGTGTGAGAGGGCCTTATGTTGGAGCACATGACGATATTGGTGTTATATCAGTGGTAGTTATGGAAAAATACGAGTAATAGGTACATTTTCTGTGGAGTTGAAAGCAGCAAACGGTATACCAAACGAAATTGTGAATGTTCACAAATAAAGAACACTCTAGCAAGCGAGCAGACCCACAAGTACACACATAAAAACTTCTTTAATTTTCGGTCAGAGACTCGCTTGCTCGCCTTGGTGTCAAGGTAAAACAAATTGAACGTGAAATGCTACAGAGTCTCCATTGCGAGTTTGTAGCTTTTCATGTTCGACTTAGGTGTGTTTTTACCTTGTGACCAAGGCCAGAAAAAGGGTCCCAGGCTGAAAATTAACGCAGTGTTTGTGTATGTTATTTTGATTCTAATCGCTTGTCAAAGTCGTCCTTCATTTGTAAACTTCTCATCCACAAATTAATCCTCAAACAGAATTGTAGATGAGTTTGAAACCGAATGCTTCGTAGTTTTAAGGTTGAGGCCACCAATAAATATTGTAACAGGAGAATTTGGAGAGTGAGAAACAAAACCTGATTAACATTGACCAATTATGAGATTCATAATCTAGTATAGATATAGTATCCAGTCGAGTTGTATACAGGTGTGTGTGGAAATTTTGTAAGTTGCATAATATTTTAATGGAAGGAATTATGGAATTGCCCATGGCAGATACAGTAGATTATATATATAGATATAGATTATAGATAGATTATAGATAGATTAAATATATAGATTATAGATATAGATATAGCTATATATATATATATATATATATATATATATAGCTATATCTATACCTATATCTATAATATATATATATATATATAGAAGATATATATCACTACCCCATGGAGTAATGCCAATGAGTGGGTGGCAATTTCAAAATTTCTGCCATTGCAGTACGAATTATGTTCTTTTACTGGGTGAAGGCACATTTTCCTCCTTGACAGGGGAGTTAGTCATTGAGGAATTGAGAGTGCAGTGTAGTTACTGGGTCACGTAGTAAACTGTTACAGCAGAATTTAAAGGTGCGCGGTGACGGTGTTCTCACTTCCTCTAACACTCAGTGTAATATTGCGTGCACAAACAGTGATAAATGTAGTAACGTCGATAGTGTTGATCGACAAAATCGATACTGAAAGTGTTGTTTTCTAACTTGTGTGTGGTTAGGGAATGCTCTGAACGAAACAATGGCAAAAAAATGTGCAATAAACAAACGCTCTTGAACTAATGGACGGGATAAAGAACAGAAAAGCAAAAGTGGTTGTATAGCAACAAGCGTTTTTAGTGTTGCGTCATTCAAAATCGATAGGAATGAGTTGTCAGCAGCATAAAAGCAAGACACGAACTTGAAAACTTGTAGACATGCCACAAACCACAAAGACGAAGATCTGGAGGGTAACTGGTACTTCTGGAAGGATGATAGGCTACATACGAAGTGCCACTGTCAGAATAACAATACAGATGTACAACAGAGCGTCGTTCCAGACAAATGCAGAACTGGTATTAGGAAAATTGGTTATGAAGTAGCGGAATGGGCTGTAAGAAGACCAAGAAGCAGACCTTGGAAATGTTTTCTTGGCCAACCTTACCCGGGATGGTAAGAGAATTCTTGAAGACCTTGTGTAAATTTGTGGAGTATTCACCTCTGATCTTCACATTCATCAGTTCGCATTATCAACACAAGACTCAGGGGATTGTGAAAAAGTTGCATAAGACATTGGCGACACTCCTAGAGTAGTACTCAGTGAAAAAAAAATTGTAGGAGGACAGCAAAAGAGACCTAACCCTAAGATCACAGCACGCATCAGTTCACCAGACAAGGTTTGGCATCGTACAACTGAGGATATGGTACACATATTACCATTAGTCCCACCCACAAGCATCATTGAGAAAGTATGGGAATAAGTACACGTTCTACGGGGATAGAAGACATTTTGAAACACCAGGATGATGTCAGGGAGGAAACACCCTACTGGGGTGCTCAGTAAATAACCGACCATCACTATATGTGTGAAATTTGGCGGATGGTGCAGCATACTAAAGTGGAGGACTAAGAAGAAGACTCAGTTGCGTGAAAGCTCAAGGTCTGGGACTGCCTCCACTTAAGCCTGGTAGATTCAATAGATTAATTATGTTTGATGTCAAGCTTTGCTTGGTGCAAAGAAGCTTTAAAACCTATGTGGAGGAGCGTTTGCCTTTTGTGTTGAAAGTACACAAGTGGCAGTCGTACTTGTGTAGTGCTCATTTTGTAGTATTCATGGACCATAATCATCCTCATAGAGACCACTTTTTCAACTGGTCGAACCATTTTGGAGTTACGAGAACCTGAACAATCTGTTTTGTTGTACTACATACTGTCAACCATTGTAATTACGGAACAATACCAATCAGCAAACGCCAGATCCATTCTTCGTGCATGTGTTATGCCTTTGCTGAACTGCTGATTGTTGATGGGTAAAGTGAACAGTGACACAGTGCACTAGATTTGTAGCATGGGTATAGGAGCGTGCGGCCAGGAGCCAAGGCTTCTGGGAAATAAATGAAATGCAATGAAAGTGGGGTTGGTAGAAATGAGCATGCAGATGGATTGGCCCGTGAGGCGGTTTTGAGTGATTCAACGGTAATCACCCAAACTGTCTCAGTCAGTGCGAGGCGCCCACTCCTCCGGGGCTGGTTCCAGCGGCAGTGGCAAGAAGAGTGGGTAACATCTGATAAGGGAAGGGTTCTTTTCAGGGTCCAGCCAACCTGTGATCTTCGACCGGTCTTAAATCAACTTGGATTTGCGGATGCTAGACTGCTCTCCCGGTTGCATACAGGCCACTCGCTCCTCCAAGGGCATCAGTATAGGTACAGGTGGATAAACACTCCGCTTTGTTCAGCATGTAGCATTGATGTCACACCGGAGCACTTTGTGTTAGTGTGCCCCTTGTTTGTAGATTGCCGAGGCCCTTTAGCTGCGTTGGTAAGGGAGTTGCCGACGCTTGACTTGTTGCTTTCTGCCGGTGCTGGCACACGACCTCTGCGAAAGTTGCGTCTCCTAGCTGGATACTGCGTAGCGACGTGGGTCCAGGTGTAGCATTTGCTCTATTGGTGCCTCCTCCAGGTGTAGTGCTGCGGGTGAAGTAAAGCTTGTTGTCTTCATGTGATCTCATCGGGTGTATGTGAAAAGATGGGTGAGTGCACGGTTATAGTCACGGTGTTAGGTGCAAGTGAAAGCAGACATCCCAGCAGATTCCTAGTGTACAGAATACTTGGTAATTTTCTCATGTGTTGCTAGCGGTGATTCTCTTCTACGCAGTGGGGATTTGGCACTGATAGTATTAGTGGTATTGATTGTACTAGTAGTATTGGTAGTGGTGTGGGTGTAAGTTTGTAGAGATTTTGGTTCTATGCTACAGGCTGTATTTGTTTTGTTTTCGGAGCGTACGGTTTTGGACCATGGTTTCGGGGAATAAATGAAATGAAAGAATCCACTTAACCCACGAGAACGCATTTTCTATTGTTGTGTCTAGATTTAGGACGGGCGCGTGGCCTAGGACCATGCCCCAATAAAACATAATTGAATTGAATTGAATTGAAAGAATCCAGGATGCGGCCTATGCAAGGTGTGGCGTGATTGTTGCGTCTGTGTAATTGGAGTACAGTTGGTGTAAATAGTATTGCTTGATTGTATTTTTTTCTTTGTTGAAGCATTTGTAGAAGAGCGCATGGCGTTGGACCCAGGCTCTTGAGCAATAAATTTAAATTGAAAGAATACGTATTTCAGCTGAACGCATTAACACTGGCGGTAGCCAGTGTTAGTAAGGGTCGACCTAGGATCTCTGTGTTAAACTTTCAACTTTGAGAGCTTAGACCTCCGTCAAAATTAAAAAATTTTAAACCAAATTTGGAGTCTAGCCTTGACTAGTCAAGGCCTGTCTACAGTCCAAAAATTGTGAAATTCAGTCCAGCCAAACCCGAGATACAGAGCGGCCAAATAGACAACTTCTTGTTCTTGGTCTTGGTCTTGTTCTTGGTCTTGTTCTGGGGATGTACCTTTCGTCTGTCCTCTCTACAGGTCAAACTATTTGTCCTGTAAAGCTGGTTCTTAGCTCAATTTGCAGGTATTGCTCCGTAGATGTGCCCTTTCCATAAGGCCTTTTCTAAATAGTCAAGTGGTTCAGGGGTTACGGAGCTCTAAACGACCAGATTGATTGTTTTACATTGTTTTAAACATTGTTATTATGCAACAATGCTCTTTAGCAAACGCCAGCTGTAAGACATAAATTGAAGATTAAAGGATTTGTTTCTATCATATCAAAAACCAAAACTGGTAAAAGGGGCCGCCAAGTTCCGAATGGTTCGGCCCTTCAAAGGAGTGATATCAACACACCAAAACATTCGCCAAGTTAATCGTACCGCTTAATAATTCGAAGGTAAAATGAAAACTAGAACATTGCTACTTTCGATAGCAATGTTCAAGTTTTCATTTAACGTCCAAAGTATTATTCGGCGCTATTAAGTTGGTAAATGTTTTGGTGTGTTGATATGACTCCTTTGAAAGGCTGAACCATTCAGAACTTGGCGGCTCCTTTTACCAGTTTTGGTTTTTGATATGATATCACTTCTTTTTTTTTAAATATGTATTGATTCAACTCTACTACTGTGCAGATGTGTAATAAAGTGCCACGTCAACAAGAAATTGGTTTTCAACCATTTTTATACTACCTTTTGCCTATAGGCCGAAACATTGTCAACTTAATCACCTCTTTATTGGTTTTTGGTTTGGTTTTAATTTTGTTGTAATTCGTTGTATTTAGTTAGTTTTGGTGTGTTGATATCACTCTTTTGAAGGGCCGAACCACTCTCAACTTGGTGGCATCCTTACCAGTTTTTGGCTTTATTTATTTTGCTTTGTTTTTACACTTGGTTAATTTTCGTTAATTGGACGTGAATACAATTTGTTTGCAACGTTGTTTAGATTTATTGTGATACACTAGTGTGTGCCTCGGCACGTACGTCAGTATACACGTTCTCATTGTCCGAACTTTGGCCGTCCAATGAGAGACGATGCCGACAATACTAACAGTGGTTATAACAATATTTTCGTACTTACGCGCCCTCCCACGCCATCCCTGTTACGCCCCTAGGCTCCAAACCATAAAAGGTACGCAGTTCGTATTGTAGTGCACTCATTCGTCCAATTTCATAGCTGGAAGCCTTCCCGTTATCTCGGAATCGATGAATAATCACCCTATGGGATTTCACATGGGGATGAGCGGACTAGCTAGCTAGCTAGTTAGTAACACATTTTCAACGTTATTGAGGAGCAGATTTTGCATTGAAAGGAGCATAGCTGGCATTCAAACACAAGTTAATTTTTTTCAGGTGGGTCATTGCTCTTGATTTCAACACAATTTAAGCTTTTGTACCGCATTATTATTTTTCCCTAAGTTCCTGAAATGTGCCCAACTATGCTTCAAGATATAAGACACCAGCACAATGGCGTCGCGCTACAATGGTTTACAACCTCGACAACTGAATTGATGTGATGTTTGTCGTGATGTTTGTTGCCTAACTTGGCGCGACACACTAGCGTGTGTCTAGATTGTTAACATTAGCGATAGCCAGGTTAGTAAGGCCATAGCTATTTACCGAGCTTAAAGGCGGCGCAACAAAACAAACAACAAATCAATTATAAAGGTGTCACACATACCCAACCCCTCATCCACCACCACACCTATTTATTACAATTCTCAAAGTAATACGGATTAATACACAAAAACGTATCGTTAAATGTTAAAAGTAAGAGTCTAAAAGTCAAAACATGTAAGGAACACGCACAAGCTTTGACTGTAAGGGTCTAGGTGTCAAATTTGGCCAGTAAGACGCTTCTAAGCATTAGACCCTTACTACCCGGTGATCATGTTAATGACTTAGTACGGAACATTGGAAATTAGCCAACAGCGAAAATTATACACTAGAAATAACGTAGTTCAGTAAGCCACCTTTATGCACTTACGTTAAATCGGAGTGGCATGACCCGGATTCGAACCGGCCACCAAGTTCGCCCCTGGTTCACTTGCATAACGCCTTAATCTCTCTGTTGCACTCCGATGAAACGTAAATGCTTAAAGGTGGCTTACTGAACTACGTTATTTCTAGTGTACGATTTTCGCTGTTGGCTAATTTCCAATTTTCCGTAATATTATTTCCAGAGATTTATGTCTACTTATTAATGACTTAGTAACTCAGACAGAATTGGTGTACACGCTTACGCTTGTAGCAGGTTGTCATGCTTGGAATCGCTGCCATGTTACCAAACCGGAAAAAAATGTCAACCTAAAGCAAAGTAGGAAACCCACATCCCCACTATCATTGGATCATCTCATGGGTCTTTATAGGACGATTTCGGACAGCTGTTCGTCAAAAACCGGGTGGTAAGGGTCTAATGCTCAGCAGCGTCTTACTGGCCAAATTTGACACCTAGACCCTTACAGTCAAAGCTTGTCCGTGTTCCTTACAGGTTTTGACTTTTAGACCCTTACTTTTAACTTTTAACGATACGTTTTTGTTTATTAATATAGTTTTAAACCAAACAACGTTACAAGTTCGAGTGACAGCGATGGCATTTATTGCGTAGATACATGCTTTCAGAGCTCAGCTGACTTGTTTCAATGTAGGCAGTAACAATCGCTGCATGTGCGCGCGTTCACACATTCGGAAATAAAAAAAAAATTACAGTCAACAATTACTCACCGCGCCAAATTAAGCAACAAACATTACATCAATTCAATTGTCGAGGATATAACACATTGTAGCGTGTCGACGGCATACCATAGCCATAAAAAAGTTACACGGATTACAAACAAAAACACCAAGTGTGCGGTAAAAAAGAGTTACATGATTGAAGTTTCACTTTACTTGTTAAAATGTACACGGATAAAAATTGATTATTTTTAAGTGTAATAAGCAAATGTACAATTGAGAAAATTGCATCCGTTTTAAGTGCTGTTGTGCTTTAACAATAATTTAATTGTTAAAGCATAACAGAACTTAAACAGATGGAGTTTTCTCAATTGTATACATTGGCTGATTTCAATTAAATATCATCAATTTTTATCCGGGTACATTTTAACATGTAAAGTAAAACTTCAATAATATAACCCTTTTTTACAGAAAACTTGGCGTTATTGTTTGTAATTCATGTTTATTTGCCAGAAGAAGTACGTACGAACTGCAAAGTTTTTCCTTGGATTCGCCATTAAATCGGTTTAACGACGCAACGAATCTACTTTTTCTTCTCCATTAAGACGTGACGGTGGCAGCAAAACAACTTGTAGCTATAGGAGGGGATCCTAGGGCACTCAGTCCAGAGATTCATCTGGAAGTCCAATTGTAGCCATCGGTGTGGTTAGGAGAATCTACCAGGACTACGACTCTACAAACTTTTAAACATCAACTTTTTTTCTGGTAATAACTCCTTGACTCCTAACTACATATACATATCGGGGCTGTACTTTTAGAGCCACGTAGGTTAGTTTGCGAGGTTCGATCGCAAGTTTTCTTGGCTTACAGTCCAATGTCTTGACAGGGCCCTCCAATGATGTTGGAGAGGCTAAAAATTGAAGCATGAGAACTAGAATAGCAGACTTTTAACCTTTGCTAGTAGTTAAGAAGTTGTGCACTGATTACCATGGACCTGCTGAACTCAGAGGTGCCCATCTCCCCCCCCCCACCCAAGACTATGAGGGTACCCCCAATTTTTTTAGTCCCCCCCGCCCTCTCCCTTCCAACTGTAGAAAAAAGTTGTTTATTTGAGGTCAACTAATCACGTTATGAAATAAACTATTTTTTTTCACAATTTGAAAGGGGAAAGGATTTTAAAAAATCGAACGAGTTTGAAAATATGAATACGTGACATAATACAGTGTTGACCAGCAAGCAGTTATCATTATATTTATTTAGTGTGCCACGTCGAAAGTATATTTCATTTCTTGAATTTTATTTTAAAACTGTATGGGAATTTGAAAATTATTGAAGCTGACTGGGATTTTAACTTTTTGGTTTGCTGCAGACGAGCTTCTGTATTGTTCGTTTTGTGGTAGTGGTATTGCTAATGATACCAACGTCTTGTTTTTATGACTGGCTGGTATATTGTTTAGGAGAACTGCCGCCTCCCCCCACCCTCACGTAAGTAGGCCAGCCAGTCGTAATTTTTTTATGGGGGGGGGAGGGAGAGGACGGAACTTGAAAAAAACTGTAGGCCCGTCAGTCATGATTTTTTGTGTTGGGGAGGGGGAACTTCGTCCCCCCCGCAAAAAAAAATGGCAACGAGAAGGGGGAATAACGTCCCCCCCCACACCCAGTGAGCACCACTAGCTCAGCCTTTATATGAATTCGCATTTTCCTTATACACTTGTTGTTCTGATAATTCAGCGTCGATGGAGGGATAACCTGTATTTACATGCCACCATGACATACCACCATTTCTGATATGTGGCACTATGAGAAATTTGGGAGGTTGGTTCAGTAAAAACCTTAAATCAACGATACACTGCAATGTAATCGTCCATACTGCTAAGCTAAGCGCAAGTGTTAGAAAATAATAAACAAAAAACGGAACGTTAATTGTTAAGAGTAACGGTCTAAAAGTCAAAACCTAGAAAGAACACGGACAAGCTTTGACAGTCAAGGTCTGGGTGTAAAATTTTGTCAGTAAGAGGCTGGTAAGCATCGGACCCTTACTACCCGGTGGCTAGCTTAGTTCTAGTCTATTCGGACAGAACATGTGTATGAACGGTTGTATCAGGATTTCTTTGTTCTTAGAATATCGTTAAGGAAATTTAAGAACATAATTTTCTTGTGAAGTTTCGGATTTTGTGTTTTGATGCTTTAGAATTTTTGATTATCTTTCGTACATTATGGTAGAGGATAACCAATAATGCTCTCTGCTGTGAATATGCTGTCATGTTACTAAATCGAAAACAAAATTCAACGTAAAACAAAGCAGGAAACGCATGTCCACTAACGCTGGACTTGCTTAATAATTTGTCAAGCCAATTTTGTAAATCCAACTTTGTAAATTTAATTCTAGCCTATTCGGACGGCAAGTGTGTATGTACGGATTTAGTAGATTTTAGTGCTTGAAATATCTTTAAAGAACTTTTTTTAAAACTACCTTTATACTAATTTCATAGATTTTAAGGTAACTGATGACAACCAATACTCTTTACTGTGTATGTTCTGTGATGTTACCAAACCGAAAAATAAACTTTTCAACATAAAGCAAAGCAGGAAACGTACACCATACTACCACTGGACCATCACACGGAGGATTTATAGATTTTCGTCAAAATGTATTTACTGCTTTCCTATGCTTAAGGACGAAACTGGTCACCGGGTAGTGAGGGTCTGCTTACCAGCCTCTTACTAACAAAATTTTACAACTAGACCCTGACTGTCAAAGCTTCTCCGTGTTCCTTCTAGGTTTTGACTTTTAGACCCTTACTCTTAACATTTAACGTTCCGTTTTTTGTTTGTTAATACCTGTTACTTTTAGAATTATACCTAAACCATAAAACAGTGCAGCTGACGGTAGGCTACTGCCTGCACCGAAAGAATGGACTATACACCCACTTCCAGTTGTTTGAGTACAACTTCCTTTTTAATTTTTCTTTCAGGTTATTAATTTTTTTATTGCAGGAAATCAGGCTATAATAAACATAATTTCAAAATGGCTGACTCATTACAAGATGGCGTAGATTACAGGTTAATAATGACGATAGCACATTCATTGTTTCAACTGTTAATATCGTCTTCATTCTAAATTTGAAGGAAATTGGACAATACGGATAATTTCAAAATAGATCCCCAATTTCAAGACGATTGCCATTGGATATTACTACTGACGATGGCATATTCACTGTTTAACTTGGTATCAACTATTTCGTATATGTTCTAAATTTGAAGGAAATCGAACGATAAGCATAATTTCAAAATGGCCCTGATTTCAAGATGGCGGCGATTACAGTGTAACTGCGACTATGGTGCATTCATTGTTTTATTTGATATCAACTAACAGCTACTTAGTCATGTGCAAAATCCAAAAGAAATCGAAATTTCCCAGTGGAAATAAATTCATCTGGAGATAGGAGGATCCATCTACACCAACAGTCAGTGGCGTAGTTACGCTACGTGGGGCCGGTGGCAAATTACCCTTTGCCCCCCCCCCCCCTCCTTAATATACAGGATGGCCCATAAAGTCTGCATTGTTTTTCTAATTAAAAAAAACTTTTAAGGTGAAAACAGGGACCACTTTTTCGCAAGCCAGTCAAGTGGTCTCTATTTTCACTCTTTTTGAAAAAAACTGGGTAAAAATGTTTGGTGAAATTTCCCAGCTTGTTCGGTTTTTTTAATAGGCCACCGCATTTTTTTAATGATAGGGAGCTGGACAGACGGGGTGGCTCGAAATTATTTTTAAAATGCAGTTTATATCAAATAAAACTTGTGTACTACAAAAGAGCGTTTTTTTAATCTAAATAATTTTTTTTCGAAGCTGGGGGCCGGTGGCATTCTGCCACCCTTGCCACCCTGTAGCTACGCAACTGCCAACAGTAGGGTAATTATGCACGTTACGGTGTAGGGTCCGAATCTGCACTGAATGTGAGGCGTCTTTCTTGATCGGAACATTTATTTGAAAATAAATAGTAGCGAGCAACCCTACCCCATCCCCCCCCCAAAAAAAACACCCCTATTTTGTCATCTGTTTCCTTAAGCGGACAAAAAAGTAGGAACGGTGCAAGCCCACCCCCCTCCCCTGCCAAAAAAAAAAAGAACTGTTTTGTCGTCAATTTCCTTATATTGAAATGAATAGTTGGAGCAGAACAATGCCCTCTTCCCCCCCCCCCCCTCCTCCCCAACCCCCACCAAAAAAAAAATGGCCTGTTTCGTCAAATACTTCCTTACTTGGAAAAAAAACAGAAAGGAACAACCAAAAAAAACAAAAAAAAAAACAGTACACGTGAAGAGTGAGGACTCCATCTACAGTTCCATGTTTAATATTAACGCAGGCGATTAGTATCAACTAAGAGCTGACGACCCAGTTTGGGTTCGTGCTTCCTAAAAAAAAAAATAATAACTCCTAATAGCTTGCTCGTCTATGTGCAATATCTGAAATTGACAGAATACAAGCACTAAAAGTAGTTAACGTTATAAAAAGCCAGCAAGTGCACATGTATACAGTAAACTGCGACGTTTCGGGATTTATCATCCCGTTGTCAAGCAAAAAAATATAAAAAAACATCTGAAAGAAATAGGAATTTCCCCGTGCCAGACGTATGTAAGAAAGAGTATATTCATCCGGAGATAGGACTCCTATCTATACACCGAACAATCGAACAGTATACATGCTATGGTGTAAAATTAGTGTATACACTGAATGTGAGGCACCATTCCTACGCGGAACGTTAGGAATTGCTCCTGCACAGAACGCTACCTTAGTACGACTATACGTTAACATTTAACAAGTAGGAATTGTGAGTGTACCGAACAGTATTCAGGAAACCAGCAGGAATGTTATCTACGCCGACATAAGGGAGCGTTCACAAATTATGGAACACTTTTTTTTTTTAGCAAATTTAGACCCCGTTCCCCTTTGTAACACCAGTTTGTCGCTTGGCTTGACCCTTTCCACCTGAAAATACGTAACATTTTCTAACCCTCTTCCCCACCCCCCTTCCCACCGCCCTCCAGTTGTATAGGTTTTTTTTTTATTGAATTCGTTTTTATGAGCAGTCGTAAAACCTAGGGGTGTAATGACCAGATATTTGTAAAAAAAAATGTAAGTCGTTAAACAGATGTAAGAAAAATAGTTTAGCTAAAAGAATGTAGATAAAATGTACCAAACAATTAGTGTGTTACTTATAACTTCATCGTACTCACCCTCCCCCTTCGTAACCGATGGTAACACATTTGCTGCACTTTTCCTCCAGGCGTTACGTAATTTGTAAACGCTCTCTACGTTGGGAGAATTTCGTTACAGTAGGGAGAATTTGTTTTTTTAATCAGCAAAAAAGCATTGTTTCAGTTAGCACGTGAAAGCACGTTAGCACGTTAGCTTTTTTCTAAATAACTACTTCAGTTAAACTAAAATAACCCTGAAAAGGCACATGATCACATAGGAAGTTATGATTTGAGCCTATTCCCATGATTTTTGGTGGTGTTGTTTGACCTGTAGAGAGGACAGACGTAATTATCCCAGAACAACAAGAAGCAGAACAAGAAGTTGTCTATTTGGCCCCTCTCAGGAGCTCTCATTTGGCTGGACCGAATTTCACAATTTTTGGACTGTGGAGAGGCCTTGACTAGTGGAGGCTGGATTCCAAATTTGGTTTTAAAATGTTCACTTTTGACGGAGTTATAATCTTTTAAAGTTGATAGTTTAACACAGAGACCCTAGGCTGACCCTTACTGACACTATCGCCAGTATTAATACTTTACATCGGGCGACACCCCAACATTACTATGGGCGTAAAAGGTCTATTTAAGGCTAATCTTGGAGTACGCGAGCCAGGTTTGGTCTCCTCACCAATTAGGTGACATTGACCGCATTGAGAGCGTATACAAAGGCATTTCACAATATATTCCGGGATCGTCTGTTAAGTTTGATCTTTGGAGCTGAGACATTTACTAGTGATCACTTTTTCCATTTTGCGCAGTCCACTATTTTGGATTCCAACTTGTAGAGCAATATGCTATTGCTAGTAATACCAGTGGCCATAATTTAAAACTAGTTGTGCCAAAATCAAAACTCGACTGCCGTTACTTTAGTACTAGAATAGTAACTGTCAAAGTATGGAATGTTTTGCCTCGTGATGTCGTCCGAGCAGTCTCCCTTAACTCTTTTTAAGTCCAGAGTGCAATTATTGGATCTTTCGCATTTCCTCGTAAGATTTTGGGATTTTATTTTACGATTTTTTTAAGATTATAGGATAATGTTTTATGATTTTTAAGGTTTTAGGATGACGTTTTACGATTTGTGAGAGTTTAGGAATTTACTTTTTTAAAGATTTTAATTACTTTAGGATATTTCTTTTTAAGTTTTAACGACTTTACGTTTTTACGATTTTAATTAGTTTAGTATTTTTCTGAGTTTGTTTTTTAAATCAGTTTCTTGGAGCCTTAAGTCAACCGCAGCAATTTCATGCTTGTGTGGTTGAACCGGCTCAATTTTGAAAATTACCAGCATTTTTTGAGAGAAGAAATATCTGGCAAAGGGAGGGACAAACCCAGGGATTTGAACCAGGAATCCTCCATCATTATAGGGGCAAAACATTGTCCAGAATTGGCCGGAATAAATTCCCACAGCTGCTGAAGGAGCATGGTAGCCTCTGACGTTAACCTGGTAGTCTTCGTGGGGACTCAGGGAAGGAAAGAAGGATGGATGGGTGGAGGGAAAGATGGAAAAGTGGATGGAAGGATGCA
>JAHWFP010094616.1:0-14706 GCA_023313725.1 Lithobius niger | reverse complement strand
AGCACATGTTGATTTGACTCCAGTTACTTTCTAACTGTTCAGTATTTTACTTATTCTGTGACGTGAATTGACCTGACCTGCAGCGTGCTTTGTATTTTATTGTTTCCTTTTAAATAATTTTTAGTTTGGGTGGGAGTCAGTGGACCGCCCTTCCCACTCAAGTTGCTTATGCAACAAGTTATTTATTTATTTATTATTTATTTATTTACATCAGCAAGATTATAGTAAGGAATAGGAACTGGATTGGAATCATAACATTAGTGCAATTGGGTTTTACACAATGGTTGCCATGGTAAAACATTCCATGGTGTTGTTGCACTGAAAGATAGTTTACATTCACAAAAATTTGAGGAAACGATAGACCTCTGGAGGAGACAAGTTGTGGTGATATATCCTGGAATCAAGGCCAACTGTGCGAAGCTCGATAGCAAGACGTCACGGGACAAAAACTTCATGATCGATACGGTTACAGCTTATGGGGGTTCAGTTGCGATAGCAGGACAGATCCCTCCAACTTACGCATGGACAGGTCATTTATTTCTGTTTATTTTGGGGGAGGGGAAAAGGATGATGAGCGCCACTGTGCGCGATACTCGTAATTGTTTTAGAGCACGTTGCTATGCAGAAAGATGGATCGGTAGCAGACACTGTCTTTTAATCATGGCTGACTTCACCATGTTGAAGAAAAATCTACAGACGATAGAAATCGTTATATAGATTACTGAAATCTCGGGTTCATTAATGCAGAAAAAAAAATCAAGGCTTGGGGTTTCGTTTATGGAGGAAAAAAAAACTTTAAAATAGTTCAAACCTTTAATATCATAATATTAGTGGTAACTGCCCACGTTAAACCCATAGTTCCTAATGCAGCAGTAGGTAAAGAACGTATGCGAACCTCAATTTTGGCACAGACGATGACAGTGATATGGAGAAATGCCCTCTATGAAATTCGGCGTTTCAGTTGTTGTGCGTGATGAGTGCCACAACCACCATGAACGGTGTTATTACTGTTATACTGTCGGTGTTATTACTGTCCCGGGAAGCTGATTGGTTTCCCTATTCCTCGGGTCCATGGATCCCCCCCCCAAAAAAAATAGTTTATTTATTTGTTAACATTATTATGAATTTCCCTGAAGGAAAATGCAACAATACACAATACAGTTATAAATATACATAAAACAAAGTTAAACAAAGCCTTAAATATGACTTTATACAATGCAAACAAAATGAAAAGAGAACATGCGGTTACCGTATAACATCATTTAAATTAGTCAGCAATTTCATTACGTTAGTCATAAAAATATTGCATAGCATGAGATATGTGGTTATCCATTTTGTTTTTAAACGATACCACCGAAGTGGCTTCTACAACAATAGTCAGGTAAGGAATTGCAAAGCTAATCAGGCGATACCCAAAATTTCGAAATAAATTGTGTTGACAGACATGCTGTTTTACTTTGAACTGTGACACGCTAAGTAAAATATTGGACCGAAAAAGTTCAGACGTGCAGTTATCAAAATTTGTATCATTATTACGGGTCGTTTGAAACATCAGTATGAGACCTCCCATCTTTTTCGGCTCCATGTGAGTCAATGTAGTTTCAAAAATTTCAGTTTTCCTCTATAACTACCGATTTCGAAGATGCGTGATAGATTTTGTCAACCGTCTGTATACATTTTTAATAGCATTCTTATCTTTAATGTAACGACGAGCACGATTAGAAATTTCAATAATGAGTAAACTGAGTAGTCAAGCAGGTTTCCCTTAGCAGCATTTTAATAAAAGGCTCCCTACTTTTCAAACCCTCAACCGGGTAGGCTACAGTCACGGCAGTAAAAGGTGCACTTTGGAAGTGTTGGTTTCTCTACTGTGCAGTTTTGTGCATTAGGTTCTACAAGAAGCGGTGCATTCGCAATGATAGGCTGCTACAGCATGTGGACGGAGTGGCTTGGTTAACGGATCAACCTGTTCTCGCTGCCCCTTCACTAACGTCCAATTTTCGCTCACCATGGCGGCTGCCCTTCGTCACATTTAAAAATACGTTGAAGCAAAAAATACGAGTAAAATTTGTTTAAACTGCATTTGTTGCAAGTGAAAATAAAATCTAAAAATTGTCCTTTTAAACATTTCAAAGGCACTAAAATCAGTGCTTCCACTTACAGGAAACTTTTACCTTTTCAGGGAAAAATGCTCTTCAAAGGGGAAAAAAATATATTAACAGGGAAAAAGGGAAATTCTGTGTTTTATCTGCAAGTTGCGATTTTCTTTAGTGACTCACGATCTTCTCGTCATCTAGAGCCACTTTCTCGAAACTTCCCGTAAGCAAGCCCACATGCTGCTACTCCCAACAAACGCAAACGCGTGTTAACATTTTAAACCCACACCCAACCTCAAATTGGTTAGTGTTTTTATCTCGTATGTTGCTGGCTAATTAAGGCTAAAATCACGAAACTTGTAGCAGTATTTCTCTTACAGGTCCATCCATATCCTTAATGCCCTTTTCGGCGAAGGAAAGCCCAGCTAAAACAATAAGCAACAATGTAAAAACCATTGTTGCCGGGAAAGCCCGCACTTTCATCTGAAGGCGGGAAAAGTGCGGGCATTCCCTAGGGAATGCCCGGGGTTTGAAAAACAGCTTATTTTAACAAAACAAAACAAAAAACACGTTTGAAGTAGCAAAGCACTACATTACAACGCCGTTACATTTACAAAAGATTACGTAATGATTGTAAAATGGTTGCAGTTTTTAATCACCAAATGTTTGACCAGGTTTTCATTTGTAACACTCCGGCCTGATACATTTGCTACGACGTCCAAAATACCGATGATATTTGCTTGCATACCACGGCTACTTTTCTTGTACTGTTGTAAGGATTTCAAGTTACGGTGGCCAGTTGTTTGCACAATGAGCTGCTCTTCTACGTTGGGTCGATACAAAGTTGTTGCTGACACGAATGTTGTGGTTGCTTATTTAGCCACCCAACGTAGCAATTGGCATCTGTTGCTACATTTTTGATGATGTTGCCCGGAACATTTTTACCCACGGGGTGGTTGTAATACAAAATGTTATTACTGTATTTCTTTTTGGGGCAAAAATACACAACCTTAGTATTTGCATGTTCGGGCCAATAATTTTTATACAGTCTGTGCACGTTGCCAGGACAACGAAAAGGATTGTCGGGAAGAGAAAATGCTTTGACTCTCTTTGGTTGCACTTTTATATGTTTTAAATAAATAAGCACAAATTCCTGTAAATTACATGAAGGAAAGAGGAAAACAAGCCAAACAGCAAAAATAATACACTAGAATTAACGTAGTACAGTGAGCCACCTTTGGAGTAGCATGACCCGGTTTCAAACTAGCAACCCAATTCGTCCCTAGATCACATAGCTGTTCGGCTTGTTTTCTTCTTTCCTTTTATATGTTTTAACCCACGTTGATTTATTTTTGAAACGTTTAATATGTATTCAAGGTATTGTCGCCCATTTTCATTTGACCAGCCAAAGTTTGTTGTCTTTGTGTTAAAGTTCTGTCCTCATTTTTGCCACGCAACACACAAACATGCACATCGAAAATCACAAACACGGAATACGATAAGGCATTTTGATCATCAGTAGCCTACCAAGAATTTTAGTTTCCCGCAACACGTTCAACTATTTTCGAATCTTTACCAATAATGTAAAACAATGTCCCGTTATTTCAAGACCGTAACAATACCACGTTCTTTCAAAGCGTAGAACGTCTTCCAACAATAGCCGACAATGGGAACGAGCTCTTCGCCGTAATGGGCATTAAGTCGGATAATGACCGAAAACCTTGTGCATTCCTAAACAATGGCCTCGGGACGCTGCGCGCCCTCGGGCATTGTTTAGGAATGCCCGCGGTTTTCGGTCATTATCCTTTACTTCACTTCGAGCAGGAATGGCTGCAGCTAGTTCTAAAGTAGTCGTTTGACAAGTTTATTATCAATTTACGTCAACAGGTGGCGTTCCTGTGTGAAACTACATTGTGGGTCTATTCGGCAATGTAGGTGAGCCATCTCTTGTGTGCTAGCCTGTGCCATAAAAATGCACAACTTGTGCCATCTAAATGAGCCCAATTTTTTTCAATTAGGAAATGGTAAAAAATGAGTGGTGTAATGAAAGGAAATTAAATAGGGGAAGTAAAAAGGGAATTTTTTTGGCACAGGGAAAGACAAGGAAATTTTATCTTTACTCAGGGAAATTCTGTAAGTGAGGAGTGAAAGCATTGACTAAAATTGCTGAAAAATAGTTCACATGCAGCGTAGCTAGCGAGTGGGGGAGAGGGCAAACCCCTCGTCCACAAGAAAGACTGAAGATGACGTAAAAACGATTACCCAACACGCCATAGCTAAATTATCGGAACCTAATTTAACTCCAATGCTTTGCCTCTTCGTCCTCCACCAGAATTCTTGGGTGGGCACTGCATCCGGAAAATCCCCCCCCCCCTCCCTGAAAAACTATACAATATTGTTTATGACCGATACAATGGCTATGATTAATTACCAATTTGACGGTTTGAAAATGAAGGAATTTTCTTTTTAGTTAAATGATGGTGAGGCAAAATTACCTGACTTCACTATTGACATTTCTTTCGTATTACACGTATACAGACTGTCACACAAAAAAGTGCGTCTGAAGGGACAGCGTGTAGCAACAAAATGGCTTTATTTAAGTTCCATTCTTAATTTTCATGTTTGTTTTGTTTTTAGCTCAAGCGCTAGAATGTTACCGATGCGCTGATCCGAGTGGAAGTTGCGAAGAAAACGAAGAACCCAAGCTCGTCAACTGCACACATGACTACGAAATATGTGCGAAAATGCACGGATGGAATTACGCCGGAAAACGTAAGTTTAGTGGAAAAGTGTAAACGTACACACATAATGAAGGCAACATTGTGAACAGTTAACCCTAACCAAACTGGCTGCTCGCGGCTGCCAAGCGACACAGGATGGTTTACCTAAGACGTCAAATTAGGCCACTAAACGCCACAGTCACTACTTTATAATCGGGTCAGAAAGCCCATTGGGCTCGGTAAGTATTAAATAAATACGGATGCAAGCCTATTTACGTTGCTTTTTGGACTTAAATGTCAGACTGTCTGAGTGGGAAATCGAACCCACGACCTTTGAAACCTTAAATGTCAGACTGCCTGAGTGGGAATCGAACTCACGACCTTTGAAACCACTGCTCACTACTCACTACTTTGGCGCAGCATTTTTGACCTTGCACGCACGCAGTAACACATCGCTTCGCACAAAATTTGCTCTGCCGCAACCAGACAAGAAAATTCCGTGCGAAACGGTGCGTTACTGCGTGCCTACAATATCAAGACTGACACAATCGTGCGGTTGTTGTTGCATTTGTGATCGATTTTGACGTCTTTCTTACATCATCGCAGGTCATGATACAGCCACGAGCATCCAGTCTGTTTTGGCCTATATACAGCTATATTTATAGATAAATAGAATAGGATGGAATATTGTAAACGGCGCCGAGCCAAGGCTAAAACGATGGCCCCCAACCTCTCCTACCCTCCCCCCCCCCCAAAAAAAAAATACCCAGAGGGAACACAAAAAGCGAAAAATCAGTGAGAACACATTAAGAACCCTTGTCGAGACGTGCTTTTAAAGAGTTCCGACTGTTGGCAGCCACGACGTAAGGTGACAGAGAATTTCAAAGGGTCAAAACTCTTTCAGAGAAAAGGGATGCCTGATGTTTAGCTTAGAATGGTTACCAAGAGGAGCCTCATCTGGTTGTGACCCCTGGTGTTGGTGACAGAAAAAAATCGATAAGTTTGACGTCGATGAGACCAGTTAGAATTTGGAAAGTAAGTGTGACGTCTCCACGACTTTGCCGAGAAACAGCCTAAGATAGGTGGAGGACTGGAGGTGGTTAAGGCGGTTCTGATAAGGTCTACAGAGCTTAGTTAAACGCAGCTGACAGGCCTCAATGCGGGAAAAGAAAGAGTCGTAACAAGGTTTTGCGACTTGGAAACAATACTCAAGGACATGTTGAAAAGGAATTTCTATTTCCTTAATTAAATGCATTTCTGTTATATTTTTGAATACTTTTCGGTACCCATAAGAAAACCTACATATTTAATGTTAGTCCATATTATTAGTTATTGGAGATTCCTGTGCAGGAGCAGTCCAGACTGTGCAGTGTAAACAGTCCTAAATCATAGTGTGTGTAATTGCTCCCGCTGGTCGGTATAGATGTGAATCCTGTCATATCTTGATGGATATTCTGTGCTTCTAACCTTACGTGCATGCTGTTTGGAAAATTAATTTTTCTTTCATATTTTGAACGGAAACAAGCGTAGCGGATAAAAACTTAATTAATGAGACATGATTACAGTTAAGGTGTAACGGGTGCCATCTTGAAATTAGAGTCACCATTTTGAAAATATGTTTATTATGACCCGATTTCATTCAAGTTTAGGACGTGGACAAACTTAGTACAATGAATTAAAATGGTGAAGGCAAGGTCATTATTAATCTGCAATGGGAGCCATCTTGAAATTGCGCAGCCATTTTTTAATTAAAATATTAAGGGAGTTTGAAATTACAGATAAGATACAATGGGCCGCGGAGCTGGCATTTGAAGCCAGTCGCGCACCTAGCTGCAAGGGGCACGTTTGATAACTAAGGTAAAAAAATGGATAACAACATTAGCGTGGCTTGTCAAGGCGTGAGAGTGGATTAGTTAGGCCTAAAAAAGCGCGCTCTTTTTTGGATTTCTTGGTAGCTGTTGTAATTTTCAGCAAGTGTATCTCTTCCTTTTCGATTTACAACCTTAATACCTTTTTCGCAGCGTAAACAAACACGCTCTTAAAGAATTACTTGGCAAATGACGCTAATGATTTTACCTCCAGTGTCCCCTGCATTTAGCAGTACGACTGGCTCCCATTGCTGCTCCGCGGCGAATACGACATTACTCCATCTGCACTGTAAAACTAATATTTAACACAAAAATTTCAAATGCCACGTTTAAAAGGAAAAACGTGTGAAAATTAGCAAGTGTACAAAAGTTTTGAAAAAAAATTATAAAAATTAAAGAAAATAAAAAAAAAATGGTTGAAAGTGCCCACTGACGAGGCAAACACTCACAATAGCATAGTAAACACACGAAATTTTTCATTTTTACATTTGAGCCTTGTTCATGAAGGAAATAAAAACTTTAAAAGATGAAGGGAGCAGCCCAGTGTCGACGTAACTGGCATCACCTTGGCGTCACTTCACAACATGGCTGCCGCCATTTAAGTCAACATTGGGTTTCATCGGTTATCTTTTTTTTTTACTTTTGTGAACAACCGCAAATATTCTTTCAGCGCAGAAAATTAAAATTGCCATGTGTTTACTATGCCTTTGTGAGTCTTTGTCGCGTCAATGGACACCTTCAACTTTTAACTCTATCGACTCATAAAATATACGAATCGAAAAAGAGAAAATAATTAAAAACAACTGATTAAAAAATTTATGAAGAATTAAAAGGATATTCGTCTTACTATTTTCGTACATCCCACATGTGCAACATTCATTCTTTAAGTGAACGCACCAAAACCGGAAAGGGCTAGAAAAATGAATGCATTTGCAACATTTAAATTGTCTAAACTAATGTTGCAGAACTGAATCATACAGGGAAACCAACACGGCATATTTAAAAGTAAAAAAAAAAAATTGCAAAGTTTAAAACACGGAAACATGAAAATGTAAAATTTTACTGTACAAATGAACTCTTTTACTGTACAAAAACTATTTTAAAAAACTGCCTAATCCCTCTCTGGGTTGGATGATTTTGTGCGTATAGGTCTCCAAAACAAAAACAGAACTGTTAATAGTAAGGGTCTACAAGCCAAACCTTAGCAGGAACAGGGACTAATTTTGACAGCAAGGGTCTAGACGTCGAAGTTCGTAAATTTTAGATCCTTACTATTCGAACCGGCAGACAACTTCTTTCCTTAAGCAGGAATGCAATACACATATTATGACGAAACACATACGAGATGATATAAAGACCCTTGTGATGATTAATGTTAGTGAGGTGTGGCATTCCTGCGTTGTTGCAGGTAGTAAAGTTTATTTCGGTTTAATAACATGACAGAGTATTAGCAGCAGGGAGCATCATTATGGTCGCAAATTCGTACCACCATACGCTAAAATGATAAGGCAACAGAAGTTAATGCCAAACTTCGCAAGAAAATTTTGTTCTTAAAATGGGAGACAGGGTTTTAAAGACATAAGAAATACCAGAAACCTGCACCGTACACTCACACGGAATTCCAAAGTTGGATTCCAAAGTTAGCAGCCTCTTACTAACGAAATTAAACGTCTAAACTCTTACAAAGAGCTTATAAATGCTTGCACGTCCGTAATACGTTGGAGAACCAATGTTTTACTTTCACTTTGTATTCCACCATTTTGCACAAGGTCGTCTGGGAGAGAAGCTGCGGATTTGGTTTCCTGGCTCTAGGCAAATTGATTCTACATCAGAAGGTCTTTATTTTACAAAAACAGAGTTAACAGGCGTTAATTTTCCAGCCCTTGCAAGCGAGAACTGGCAAGAACGCGAGAGGAGAAACAGGCGATTTATACGCAGGTGGCCTTCGCCTGAAGAACTCGTATCGTTCTGTGCTGTTCAATGTCGTTTCAACACTGGTGCCTGGACCAATCGTAGCACGAATGGCATTATCACTCCTTATTAGATAAATAAAGAACAAATGACAAGGTAAGGGGTAAGCAGACAGTCTGCATTGAATACTGGCTTCGTGAGAATGTGTGCTACTCTAATATGAGAAATAAAGAAAAGACAACTGCTCTGACTGGGAATAAAACTTTGGACTTCCTACTGATTAGGCCGGGCGCTCTAACCATTGCATTACTGGGGCAAACGCCGGCTATAGGCACAAGTCGAGCTTCGTGCTGCATTTTTATTTCTCAGTATACAATTTTAAATTTGAAAATTCAAAACTAATGTAAAACGCCAGCTACAACTGACAAGTCCAGTCATTTTGGGCGGGGGAATAGCTAGTATGGTGATATACTCTTCGCAGATCGAGTATGAACACCTAAGGAAAGTGGGAATGTTTACCCCCTAGACGTTTGGTGACTTTTGGTGATAGGAGTAGATAAGCGCACATAATTCGGTGACATGATTCGATTATGTGCACTTATCTGTTTCTATCACCAAATTCACCTAACGTCTATGGGTAAACATTCCCGCTTCACTCGGATTCTCATAAAAACAGTAAAGATCGACTTTCGTCGCTGGAAACATTTTGTTTTCTTGTATAGGTGTACTTTATGGTGTGGAAGAGGCTAAAACAGTAGCAAATATACCAATATTTGGTAGGATAAGTGGTGATCCCTTAGTGACGCTTAGTTGTTATCCTATGTCCTGATTCTTTAAGGAACTCCATTCATCGTCGTGGTCGTCATGGCTGAGCGCATGCAGTTATCCAGAATCTACTGACGGAAGAGGTTGATCTGGTTAATTGGTGGACATGATGACTCGGCAAGTGACGGCCACGGCAGTGTAAAAGGCTACTAGCCTCCTTCAATTCTGGCCTATTATAGACCTTATCTCAGGCACGACGATCGATAGTTTTCCCATTCCAATCCTAAGGTTTGGTATTTTCCTTGCGAGACTTCGTTCTCCTTCTGAAATATATTACAAGCAAAGTTAAATTGAGCCGATTCATCTACCAGCACTAGGTTGCTTCTGACAACATAAAACTCCAAGAAATAAATAAAAACATGAATAAAATATATTTAAAAAAATATCACTACGTTAAAATCCCTTTTATCCCTTTTTTTTTGTATTTGAACCGGGGTCTACGAACTTTTCAAACTGAGACTTCCGTACAACTGCTTCCCTTCAGCGTTGTAAGTACAAGTATCAGAGTTAGACAATAATATATTCTTATTCTTCTTCTTAGGATATATGTTCCTAGTCTAGTTCTAGCACGCTCGAGCGAGCATGGCCGTCAGCTTCAGAACAAACCACGACGTCATGCTGACCCATGTTCCACCGTCCGGGACAACCAGTCTGTTTGGAAGGGCAGTAAAAGAAAAGGCTTATCACATAAGCTGGAACACTAATCCTAACTTCGTTCAGGGAATAGAACATATACGGGACCTCAAAAAGAATAACAACTGAATAGCAGCATGAAATGGAAATTAAATTTGGCGGGGTAGGACAAAAAGTTCTTCCCGGGCAGCATCCTGGCCACGGGAAGAAGGTTGGGGATCTAGATTTAGAAAATTTGATGTGCAATTGCCAATGATGTAAAACGGATTCTGACGATAAAAGTACTACGTGGTATGTCGTTGTTAAGGCCAAAACACAGCTTTCTCTGGCTCACATCGGTATAGATGTAACGACTTTATAAAATGTTTAACTTCTTTTTTTTGTCATTTTTTTCCAGAAAGTTTTGCTCGGTTATGTTTGCCAAGACAGGACTTCAAGGAAAAGGATTGTACGGAATTTATCAAGGGGGTACACCATTGCATTTACAAATGTGACACAGACGGCTGTAATTCCGCTCCAGGATCCCTCACCCCACAGAACCAATGGATTGCTCTAATGACAAGCCTCTTCATCCTTACAACTATGATTGTTCTTAGTCCGTGGTTTTAACAATATTTGTGAAGTGATTGTAGTGCATATGTATGTATTTTTTTTTTTGAAGCGTTAAGTAAAGCAAGCTGTATTGATAGGATAACAATTAGATTTTTTCCATTCGTATTGTTATCGGCTCTAAAGTTGAAACTTGGTTTTGATGTTATCGGGACTTAGATTTCGGCACGTCCAGGGTTCTAAGGGTCCCTTACTAAAAATCCGGCTTTGATTTTATTATTAACCCTTGCCTTTAATTTTAATCCAATTATCACTTGGATTACTTCCGTGGAATTATTTTGGAACAATCGGTTTTCATGTAACAACTTAGGCATCAAGCTCTTTGCGACCACGTATGCAGTAATTTGGTAAAGGTTTGTTAGTGTCACGTACACTAACGAGATTTAGTAGTGCCATGCAAACTATCGTTCGATTGTTTATTTGTTTTCAAGCAAATTTCATACTATTCTAAAGCTTAACGCCGAACTGTAATTTGAACAGGTGAAAAACTTTTTGATTCTGCAAAAGACGTCTAAACGAAATGTAAATAACTGAAAGGACGAATTTCGAGATTTTGTACTTAAACAGTTTATTGTTAACTTTGTGAGTAAAATAAAAGTATTTTTGTTGTTGAAAAACTGTTGATCTTACTTGTTCGTTACCTGCATGGTTTTATTAGTTTAACATAGCTTAGCTGATTTTAATCGCGACTGCCGATAATGCATGCTTTCTTCCGTCGTGGCAGTTTTCTACCAGGACTTAATTTATTATAATCCCAGGCCTAGAACTATTGATCACTCGTGGGGTAGTAGTATTGTGCTATACTTGACACCAAAATCAAAAGTTTCTTATTTAAGTTTCTTATAAAAACTTCAGTTATTCGACTGCAGCTGAGAACCAAAGTACGGCGTACGCTAAAGCACCATCGCCCATCGTAGCAGTCGTCGTTAAGAAAAGAGATGGTCATGGTTTTTGCTTAAATCGTCAAGTTTTAAACCTTAGGACGCGAATTCTCAAATTGTGAGGCCTTGCAGCCTCAAAATTGGGCGGCCGGTATGACTGATTGACTTATTTAGTTCTTCAATGCGGGCTTCGGGAAGCCAGTTGAATTGTTTTCGCAATTGTTGGCTACAATACTGCATCTGCCTACAAAAATGCAGATTCAACTACCCATCGGGATGACACATCTTAAATCTAGATAAGCGCTAGTGGATACGGGACAAAGCGTGGGGGAAACATAAACATAAATGAACATAAATACACATTTCTATATAATGTTCCGTTTTTCCGCAAACAAAATTGAGTGGACAGTGGACATACCAACAATATGATCTAGACACACGCTAGTGTGTCGCCGCCAAGTAACAGTAGATCATCCCATTGTAGACATCCGATTTGTTAAAAATAATTTATTGTTAATGATAAAAAGGCGGCTCACTAGCAGACATGTGTCTGTTAACTGTAAGCAATTGAAAGCATATTTTGGCATGTTGAGGATAAATCCCAATGCGACAGAAATGTTTCAAATTGTGGGAAATTAAATGGGAAGGGTCAGAGCTTAAGAAAAACTAAAATTTAAAGGATGAGTGTCCACCAATCATAGAGAAAAAGATGCGTCAATAACGTTGTTTTTATGTTACTGTCTATAGCTAGCTGTCTAGTTAGCTAGGTAATAAGATTTTTCCCATGTTAAATCCCATAGACTTTTTCTCATGGCTAGCGCAAAATTGAGAAGGCCTACGTACCTGAACTTTTGCACACGGATGCATAGTGATCTGAGGATGGTCCTTTTGTTGGTTTGGGGGTTGTAGGGGTCAGGACAAATGCGTGGGAGGGTTTTGAAATTCGCCACAGGCGAATTTAAATTTCGTTTCTTTCCAAGTTCTTTTAAGCAACAATGGCTTGAACAATCAAGACTGGTCCTTAGATTTATTGTAAAAGCCTGGACGAACTAAAAACTAAACTGTAACGAAGAACAAAATAAAGAAACATTAACGTTGCCGTGGATTGCGTAAGAATAAAGGGATGCGCGTTAGATGATGGTACGCAACAATACGAGCATACACGAGCTAATGGGTTTTTTGTTAATAACCCAAAAATAAATTGCTTTGCATTCTGCTGTTTTAGTAACAACGACCTTTAGGGGTTTCTGCATGACTAAATGTGAACGAAATCTTGAAAAATTAAGGGGAAGGTGAAGGGTTAAACAAAACAACTGAAGGGGATGGGCTGATTGATTGAGCGAAGCGAACGAAATCAGCTATTGTTAGTCAGTGTGTGCAAAAATGGGATTGAAGCATCTTAAACAGACGGTGTAACCTTATGTACATTCACAGTCCTATGAAAGTTGTGATATCCACCCAAAACCAAAACTGTAGAAAAACCCGCCAAGTTTCCAAAAACGATTGGCCTTTGAAGGTAGTGATATCATTCCACTAGGGAAAGGCCGCCAAGGTTAATCCCTTTAGCCAAGTTAATCGCAACGAATAATACTTTGGACGTTAAATGAAAACTTGAAGATTGCTACCGCTAGTAGCAATCTTCTAGTTTTCATTTAACTTTAGAACTATTAGTAGGTGCGATTAACTTGGCTAATAGGATTAACCTTGGCGGCCTTTCCCTGGTGGAATTCTATCACTACCTTCAAAGGCCGATCGTTTTTGGAAACTTGGCGGGTTTTTCTACCAGTTTTGGTTTTGGGTGGATAGACCAGACTGTTGCAATTACAATAATAAGGAAGCGAAATAATCGAATAAATTAAGTGAACGAAAAACGGCTTTGCCGTTTAGAAAAAAAACTTCAGAACTCGTATCCCCATACTCACGGCTGTGAAGGTATACACAAATAAAAACGAATTAGAGTACACAACGAACTATAATTTGAATTCCTATTCCATGGAGCAAGGATTGTGACATGCCAGCCTCCATGCACAAGCATACATGTACATACGTCGCTAATCAAACACACAAAACGGTTGGATATTTTACGTAAAAAAATGCACACAAAACACAACATATACACGCACATGAAACAGAACGAAAACAAAAACCTGCAAACTCATGCAAAACAGACGCCATAAACAGCAACGTGCCAACAAAATTGAAAGATTAAAAGTACATACATAAAATGAACAAGTTATAACTCACACGTACTAAAACTAAAACAGAAACCTTCACACACAAAAATATAGCCTCTACGTGTTTCACAAGTTATAATGTGCATAAAATACACATATAGCCACTATACACGAAACTGACTTAAATTATAAACAAAGACACAAATAAATATTAAAAAAAAGGGCTATGCCAACACAAATTAAGGGCACACACACACCCACAAACATGAAACATTAAACCTTTCAAACACAAACTGCGTTTACTTTCTGACGTAAAAACAGTCCTTGTTCCCTGGAATTGGAGTTCAAATTACAGTTGTTGCGTTCGAGTGAACTCTAGTCCGTTTTTGAAGCTTTGTTTTAACAATCAAGCTTTTGTAGGCTAGCAAGCGAGGTTGGCGTCGTATTCTCTTCATCATCGATTCTCGCATTCTCCTATTTTATCTAGTCTGTTTATGGGCGGACTTCGGCTGCTGACGTCATGTGCTAACTCCCTCTGATGTCACGTGTACCTTGTGATCTTTGAAACAAACATGGCTGTCGTTCTCGATCCAACGAATCGACGCAACTCTGGACTAACAAACTAGTGACTACTTATAAATAATAAATAAATACGAATTCGTTGCAAGAGCAACAGGACACGCAAGGACAAAATGTCACTAACAGCGAGCCTAAGGGAACAGCATACGAATACTAAAAGAATTTTTAAAAGTGTGTGGGGAGTGGGGCAACACTGGATGCACGGCGGCACGAAACAAAAACCTTTATAAAAAGACAGCAAGGCATGGCAATTTTTTAGATTGCCAATTGTCAAATGTTATATGAACAGAAAGCAATAACCCAAACGTTATATAAAACTAAAGTTAGAACCAACATGGTTTTCGTTTCAAGAACCTCGACAGATTTTGGTTGTTTAATTCGGTACAGAATTTTTCAATGGTGGCAGAGGA
>JAHWFP010094615.1:101364-122613 GCA_023313725.1 Lithobius niger | reverse complement strand
GTGCGCACAACATCTCCATACTCTAATACTAATCTGCACACAACAACGTCATGCTGGGCTTTCCCCTCAGCATTGAAATCTGTTACGGAGAAAATTTGAAATCTTCAAACACGAATTGCATTGGAACTGTTACAGACTGAAAATCTCTAATAGCACTGAATTAGTTAGGAAGAGGTTTGTGCACCGAAGTTTAGTATTGTTTTCTGTTAGGAGCCGTACACAGCGCCATATTAAGCTACTAAAATAGTACCCTTAACTACTTGCGTGCGTACGTTCGTGTACCTCTACTCCTCTGAAACCAAGGCACCTACAAAGATGGGAGTAGGAACAAACGAAAGATAATTAAATTGCGCTTCGATTAGGCCTATTTTCATCACTGTAACTTGATATTACGACCCTCAAATATGGGGGAAAAAACCTAAAAAATAAGGTCAATATTTTTTTTTACCCTCATGATGTTTGTTCATGACGTCATAGTTTGTTCATGCAAACCTCCTCGAGCGAAGCGATAACAATATAATAACTAGCGGAGTCGCTCATTCCGCGTCGTCTCGCTACGCTCGAGGAGATTTCTAGATGCAACACTTATGATACAGACAGACCTTCCACATAAAGCAAACTATAAGAGTGTATAATGTGATATCGGTTATCTCGAGAGAAGATCAATATTATTTTTTTACGTCCAAGGAGGAGCAAAAAGATCAAGGAATTCATCTGAAAAGCGCTGTTTCTGATAACAAACGCTGATTTTAGTTTGCTTCGCTCACTCAATCAACGCAGACATTTCCTCAGCAACGTGACTGAATCAATGTAACCACCAAGAGAACCACACATCACTTGTAATTTGTGTTAGTATTCACTTTATATGGGTTTTCTTGTTTTACTTATTTTAAGAATATTGTTCTTTACGTCCTGCTCAGTACAGATTTTTCCATGGGCATCTTATCACTTCACTTTCTGATGATCCATCACTTGGAGAAACATCTGCAGAACGTCAGATGTAATCTCCTACGAAGGTGAGAGATGAAAGATTGATAGAGCAAGCAAATGGTCAGCGTGTAGTACGCGTTTTTGGTAATGCTTCACAGTATAAACAAATGATAACCGTAAATAATTCCAACAGTCTGGCCATCCGAGAGGTACGTGAGCGTCGATCCATGCATCCAGTAATTTCTTTGATTCCAAGAGCATCACAAAATCATGTGCTGATTATTTCGACGCAAACTAATTGTAATTATTGCTCACAGTTCGTCCATCACATTCGTAAGCGCGCCAGCATTTAATCTATATCATTAAAAACATACAATTTGTTTGTTGGCACATTTGTACGTCTTCTCCTCCAGAAGTAATCCCCTATGAAGGTGAGCGACGAAAGATTGAGAGAGAGCAAAGCGAGACACACATTGAAAAAGTTTACGTTACCTGGAAATCGCTCCTCTATCGCGCAATCCACGCACCACCGTGCTTCAGAAACACGAATGTCTGGCACCCTTTTAAAACCAGGTTTCCATGCATCAAGTTGATACAAAACCAATTTTAATATCTATGTGTTACGTTGCAAAATAAGTCGTCCGTGCATCCTTTTGCGTGCATCCTTTATCCAGATCATCTCAGTGCGTAACTAATAGCTTCAAGACGATCCATGATTCATAGAATTTCTATGTACTGATTATTGTAGTGATTATTTCGATGTACTGGTTATTGCGATGCAAACTAATTGCAAATGTTGCTCACAGTTCGTTTGTCACATTCCTCAGCATTTCTGCATTTATACGATTTGTTTGTTTGCACATTTGTACGTCTTCTTCACCAGAGGTAATTCTCTATGAAGGTGAGAGATGAAAGATTGAGAGCGAGCAAACCTAGACACACATTGAAAAGGTTTAGTTTACGTGGATATCGCTCACTTTGCTCGCTCAATCCACTCATCTCCATGCTTCAGAAACACGACTGTTTGGCTCCGTTTTAAAACGAAATCTATTGTTTTGATTTTTCCATGCATGAAGTCAGTTAATAGAAAACCGATTTTGTTGCAAAATGCGTTTTCCTTTTAGGTTATTTTTTCGGCTCATTCGGTCGCGTCTCGCTCCACTCCAAATCATTGCTCGAGGATGTTTTCATGCACAAACTAGGACGTCATGAACAAACATGAAGAGAGTTAAAACAAACTTTGACGTTATTTTTTTCGGGTTTTTCGCATATTTGAGGGTGGTAATATCAAGTTACAGCGAAGAAAATAGGCCTACACTGTGCGCAATTTAATTATCTTTCGTTTGGTCCTACTCCCATCTTTGTAGGAGTTTTGGTTCCAGAGGAGTAGAGGTACAAACACACAAACAATCACACTCACACGCACATCATACGTCCTTAATGATGCAGATAGTTTCGTTGCGTATGCAACTTGAGTGGGAAGGGCCCATTGCGGGCCACTGACACCCAGGAAAATTTTACATTTTAAAGGGAAACAATAAAATACAAAATAGCATTGTAGATCAGGTAGGTCAATTGAGGGCACATGAGAATTAAAGAATAAATAAAAAATACTGAACAGTTAAAAAGTAACTCACGTCAATCACGTTTGCTTCACAGAAAACACAGTAAGAAGACAATACAGAAGTAAGCTAAGAATTAAAAAACACAATAAAAATCTTTTAAACCATTTAAAGGGACACCCGGCCTGCTTTATAACAGCCACGCGCAGATCGTTATCCGCGTATTTACCAGCGACAAGGCCGGCTGGGGTGGTAGCTGCGTTCCTCGCAGCGAGGAACGTAGCTGCTGTCTCATTTGGCTTTGGGAATAGTACATGCAATAGCATGAAGTTAAAGATTGTGTCGTCACAAACCGAAATGATTCTCGTATTTTAACATCACAATTTATAATTTTCTAGGCTAGTGGCTTATAATTTTGCTTCGGCGACCTATTGGAATAATTAATTTTAATTTTGTACCGCATTAGTCTTTTAGATTTTTGATCTCATGGTAATTATTAGAAAATTACCACACGCACAGAGGAAATGTCATGATTATTGTAAGCGCGCAAACGATCGTATACTGCGGGACGCAGTAAATTAAGTTAACAATTATTCAACAGAAAATCTCCTACACGCAACATTTTAAAACGGATTTTTACCAAGGGGTTGACTAACGGTAAAGAAATAGACCTTTGGGGCCGTACTTAACGTGGTGGATCGAGAAAAATGGCGCTCGGAGGAATGTCCTTTAAAGAACCATACAAATGAGACGGCAACAAAGCAATGAACTGAAATTTAATAGCACATTAAAAACCTTTTTTTTAATTCACATCTGGACAGTCGACGTTTCAAAGTAGGTAAGTGCCTTGACTACCTCATCAGCAAGGGAGTTCTATGGTACAACTCGGTTTGTTCAAAAATGTTTACGAGTGTCACAGTTAGCCTTGTTTACCGTTAATTTATAGAATGGCCCCGAATCCTGTCACCGAGACGTAATTCAAAGAAAAAAAGAGTAAAACCAAATACCAAATTGTGCAAGTCGACTTAACTCCGGCGAATTTAGAGCTGAAAACTGAAGTCGTTCCTCATAAGTTTTGTTTTTAAGTTTTGTTCTATTGTGTGCTCAGCGTATCTTGAGTCCTGTAGGTATTTTATGAGCGGCTACGTCTTCCTGGAGGGGCGGCTTTAATCGACGGCCGCCACTGTGTTCGTAGACCATATTGGATATCAACAAGACACTCTGCTGCCAAAAACGTAGATTAAATTATTCGTGTTCGTTCTTGAGTCGAGATAGATAGGCCTCAAGATAGATAAGTGATTTTGTAAAGTGTCTTTGCACAAATTCAGTGATGCCGATTTCCCGTAAGAGGTGGCTTTATAAAACCTTTTGAAATTTATTTCCTTTCTTAACAGTGGCGACAGTGGGGTTCTGGGGTATTCCTTTCTCCTGGGTCTAAAAAAAAATGACTTATGTATTTGGCGAAAGTAGAAGAGAGGGAAAGGAAGTGGTGGTAGCCCTGGGGGTTTTCTACCGTAAATATTTTCGGAGTTATTCTCGTTTTCCGTTGGATGGCTAAGTCGACATTCAGTAACGGCAGTAAAGAAACCCGATCTATAATGCTTGTGGCCCTGAGCATTACATGCACTTTATATGAATGAAGTCAAACCAAGCAGTGCTACATAAAAATATACAAACAACGTTTCGAAAATTTTCAATTTTCGTCATTAGGTTAGCAATAAAATTAATGCATGGCAAAAGCCACTAAGTCATCCTACAATAAAAGCATAAAAACAGTTATTTAAAACGGATAAAAATCACCAATTTCTCCCCTCAAAAGAGGCAGAAATGGCAGCTGAAATGTACAACCCACCTGCTCCGTTGGGAAACCAAGTCGCAAGGTGTATGCAAATTAGGGTCACGTGTTTCATAGGTGTGGTCTATTCGTTCGTTATGGGGGTTGCACAATATGCCTGAGAAATGAGTCGAGTTTAAGTGTTTTAATCACAGGAAAATATTCTTTCAGATATTTATTATCTGGCACTAAGTGGTTATGTACAGGTGGTGTATGTGTATGGATGACAAGCGTTTCAAGATTAATACGTGCTCTAGTGTGTTTTTCTTGAAACAAGATTTGGACTTTGCCCAAGGCGGGGGTGTAGCTTGTTGCGTATTTGTCAGGCGACTTGCCTGTTGAAAGGCAGTGTTGCACTAATGAATTGGACTCGACTTTTAATTTGAAGTTTGATTTACGGGATGCCATACGTTCCTTAAGTTTTTTGAAGGGATTGTCCTACATATGTGGCAGTACAGGTTGGCTCCGTACAGGGAATTCGATAAACAGTATTGCGTGTGGAAAACATGTCGTCTAATTTGTTATTGTTTTTATTTTCATGGTGCATGGTCAGCTGCTTAATATTTTGGTGGCTGCTTGAAACAAGTCGGATGTTATTGATGTTAAGTTTCTTCTTAAGGACTTCAGAGATGCCTTTGAAGTAAGGCAGAGCAATGAAACTTGTGAGGTGGGAGAGGTGGGGCGTTTTGAGGGGTCAATGCTTTTGAAATTAAGTTGTTGACGTACCCGAGTGGGAACCCATTCTCAACATACTTTTGTAAGATGTATTGAATTTCATGCTGCAATAAGTCAGCATTACTGGTGTGTGAGACAACACGTTTAACTTCATTTATTACTACATTACTTTTGTAGTGGGCATCAACATAGGAGTCCACTGCATACTTTTTCTGAAGTGTGTGAATTCGATTAGGCAATTATGGTTAATGATGACATTTACATCTAAAAATGGGATGGCATTGTTTTTAGAGGACTTCATAGTGTAAGGGAGTGATTTAGTGATGCTGTTGAGAAAATCAAGGATTAATAACTTAAGTTGTGTTGGTTGAAGTGCTAAACTATCGTCGATGTATCGCTTGTAATATTTAATTTGTGGAAATTTTTCAACCAATTCAACGAATGGGTCACACCTATGAAACACGTGACCCTGATTTGCATACACCTTGCGACTTGGTTTCCCAACGGAGCAGGTGGCTCGTGCATTTCAGCTGCCATTTCTGCCGCTTTTGAGGGGAGAAATTGGTTGTTTTTATCCGTTTTAAACAACTGTTTTTATGCTTTTAATGTACGATGACTTAGTGGCTTTTGCCATGCTTTAATTTTATTGTTAACCTGATGACGAAAATAGAAAAACTTTCGAAACGTTGTTTGTATATTTTTATGTAGCACTGCTTCATATAATCTGTTACCGTGCTTGTTACTCCATTACATACACAACACAGTAAAAGTTCTTTTAGTATGAAGAATGCAGAAAAAAATTACGAAAATACAATTACTTCTACAATTTAGAACGTTTTGAAACAACGATTCTTTTATCGTATAGGCACCAAATCTCGGGCGTGGTTGCAGAGCTTGTCCAGATGCGATCGTGTAGATCGTTGTTGGATTCATTCGCAGATCATTGAGTAGAAATCATAGGTGAAGTGAGTTCCCGAAAATACTCAAAAATTAAATTTTCAAAATATTCAAAATAAACGCAATGGAGAACTGTTAGCACAACTCTCGGCCGAGCGAGAGTGATCTTCAGAAATTAATTATACGTCTAGTGGTTGTCTTATACGAAAGCATGTTTGTGTTCCTTTTCTGTTTTGACAGCTATTCAGCTAAACCTTCTTAAGCACCATACAAACTGGTGTACCGAAAACGTAAAGAAATTAATTTCGTCTTAAATTTCTGTTGCTTTGGCCTTTTAAAAAAAAATTGTTCAATTTTACAACAATACACATTTTTCGTGTTGTGCTAAACGTTTCTTAAACAGGGTGGCGTACAAACGCTCATGCTGAAATTCCCTGATTTTTCCACGTTGTCCACACCAATACTGATATTTTTCCCCTGATTTTTTTGCGGTCGAAGGAAGGTGCAGTACATACTGGACTCACCTTTTTTTTTTTAACATTTCGCTCAAATTGCATTAACTGTATCGTATTGCTTTGCTAAAACAAAAATTGTACTAGTCTAACTGGGGAAAGGGTAGGAATGCCATCATCTGAACAAAACTAGAAACTCACTTCTTGTGTGCGCGGTGTATCTTGAGTCCTGCACGTATTTTGTGATCGGCGACGTCTTCCTGGTGAGGGGACGTTTTTAATCGACGGCCGCCATTGTCTTTGTAACTATTTTGGATATCAACAAGGCACTCTGCTACCAAAAAGCATACAATCGATTATTTGTGTTGATTCTGGGGCGAACTCAAGATGGGCCACGGACACAATAACACGTAATGTTCTCTATTACGTAGGCCTAAGGAGTTTTTGCTATTATCAGAACTGAAACAAAGCGGACACGATGATATGAAGTTTTAACTGAAATCATGTAAAGATTTTAGAAGTAAAAAAATGAAATCCGAATTAACTATTCTTTACAGATGAATAAGACTTTCCCGGAAAATGTAGAAATCCCCTGACTTTCAGTATATATTTATCAAATCCTCTGATTTTATTCCTGAATTCTCCATACTTGAGAGATTCCCTGAATATTCCCGGTTTTCCAGCTTTTCCAGATAGAACGCCAGCCTGTTAAACAATGTGAATGGAAGGGATTAGTTTCCCCTGGTTACTAAACGGAAAGTGAACTAATGCTCTATTATCAACGTCTGGTGGATGCCACGTTCCTATTTCCAAAAACGGATGGTGGGGGGAAACCTTAAACCTCAACGGCCCGTTATTATATACGGCAAACCATGTCGTAAAAGTCGCCATCAAACACAATTTATGCGATAAAAATTGCGAGCAGACAACCGCAGTAGGGGGTAAATTAGCCCCAAGCGCGCCCCAACACAACTTTAATATGTGACGGCGTCAGAAATGTCGGATTTTGCAATATGTTGTTGCGTGCTGTTTAGTGGCTTTCAATGACTTCCTGCGCCGGATGCTTGAAACTTTGTATCTATCGAACGCTTTTCGGGCTAATTTTTTCCCCGTCAAGGCGTGACATCATTAATCATAGTTTAACAGGATATATCACGTCACGATTTATAACATAATTCTATAAGTCCTTTGTTTGCAGCGATTTGACACCCCTAAATGCCATCGAAAGTGCCCCAAATCGCTTTAAAAGGCACTTATTTATTTTTCTGTGTCTCAGGCCAATACTCTGACCAACCTTTACATTAAAAGAAGCCTTGAGAATATAGCTAGAGGCTAACATTCGCCACTCGACAGGGGGGCTCTGTACGTGTTCGTTCACCCCTTGCTGGAGTATGCAAGTCAGGGGTGGTCGTCATCCTCACTGAAGGATATCGACCTGTATAAGTCTGTTCAACGCTGCTTTACAAAAGTTTCACAGGTCTGAACGATTTACCAAACTGCGTGCACTTGCAGAAGCTGGACCTTGATTCTCTGGAACTATGCAGATTAAAGCCGGGTATGGTGCTTGTTTATAAGATGCTGCACGGTCTCGAAGGCATTGGCCTCCATCCGTTTGATCGCCGAACTACGTTTGCAACTCGTGGTTACTCCATGAAGTTGGCTTTTCCACTTGTTAAAGCAGAATGTAGACGTGCATACTTCTCTGTGAGGATGGTCCCAGCCTGGAACTCCCTCACAGAAAGGATTATTTGTAGCAAAAATTTGTGTCAGAAATACTTTCTCCTGCATCGATTGGTTTGTTTCAAGCTGCGATGTAGGTGTTTGAATTTCACGCTCTCTCCCACTGATCGTTCAAAGGCCATGCGGGAGGCAAGTTATTGCTTTTTGTGTTTTTTTCGTCAATTTAGTGAGAAGGTTAAGACATGCCGTAACTGTCCTCCCAGATTCCCTTTTAAAAGTCAGTGGGAGAGAGCGCGAAATTCAAATACATACATCCCAGTTCAAAACAAACAGAAGAAAGTTTCTCTCACAGCTTAAAGATACAGTTTGAAGAAGACGTCCTCCGGCCAGCAAGACGCTTCCATCAACCTTAGTACAGTGGTTGGTCGAAAATTGCAGTACAGTGTGTTGTCATACCTCAAACTTCACACTTACCACCATGAAGAACACAACAAGTGTTCAACTTGAATATTCGGTGAAAAATGTTCTTTAAAGGACCCATTCACCCTCCTCAGAAGCACTCACACCAAAACCTCCGTCGTTACATCTTTGGCTCTCAAGTTTTGAAACACGTGCCTTTTAGATCCAGACCACTGATCTATATATAACCTCCTTTCTGGATGTCCCATTTTCTCTCTAGCCTGGATGCCAGATCAGGATAGACAAGTCGGTCTATGAGCTTGAAAGAGGCTCCAGTAAGGTTCATTAGAGGGTTACCATCGAATTGAATATTTTGATGGGAAGCGATTCTAAACCCCCCAAGATGCGATTCTCGTTTGGTGCTAGAATGAATCTGGTGGTTTACATAAGCGAGACCAAGAGGCAGCTTATGAAGCCTATCAGTGAGCACATATCTGACACCCTTAAGGGGGCTAAACGCAATGGAATTGCGCAACACCGTAGAACTACGGAACACCAGATTGACTGGGACAAAACTTCGATTTTGCTTCATTCCAACACCAAACGAGAATCACATCTCAAGGCCTTAGAATCGCATGCCTTCAAAATATTCACTTCGAGGTACCCTCTGATGAACTTTACTGGAGCCTCTTTTCCCGCTTAGACTAAGGCCTCATTTATAATAATGATTTTGACGCATACGCGTGACGCTCGGCGCGTGAAACTCGAGTTTTTCCCATGCTCAAACGCTTAAGCGCGAGCATTTACAATTGTGGAGCTAGTGGAGCAACGCGCGCGCTTTGATGTTTTCAGGGCGTCACGCGAATATCTACTGGACCTAGATCGGTGAGCGTCGAGCGAAGCTCGCACGCTTAGTAAAGTTGCATGCTGGGATAGGAAAATGGCGGCGTCACAAGAAAGGAAAATGTGGTGTGCTTGCTTTAGCTTTTGCAAAAGCGTTTGCTTTAGCGTGACGAAGTCGTGAGCGGGCCAAGCAGACTGTCTGCGCGCACTGCTTTGCTCGTGAACTAGCGTACGCGTCGCGCGTCGACCGTCACGCTCACGCGCAAGCCTTTATATTGTAAACGCAGCCTTACTTATCCATTCTGCGCTGGCATCCAGGCTTGAGAGAAAATGGGACCTCCAGAGTGAGGGTCTGTATAGATCACTGGCCTGGATTCTCTAGTGCGCGTTTTTCGAAAACTATTGAGCCAACGATGTAGCTATGGACGTTTTGGTTTAAGTACTTCTGATGAAGATGAACGGGTTCTTTAAAAAGCACAATTTTCGCTCGAAAATTCAAGTTGAACAAATGTTGCGTTCTGCACGGTGGTTAAAGAGTAAAGTTTGGGTAAAATGTCCGGTAATTACCACTGTAAACTGCCGATTTTTCGTGGTGTCTTGTGCGCTGAACTTGGAAATTTGGCCTATTCTTATTTACGATGTGTTTCAGATGTTGTCACATTTTTACAGTAGTAACATGCAGGCCATGGTTAGCCCGCGCCATTCATACTGGTCGCTGTGTGTAAAAAAATTGAAAATTTCGGTGAAGAGAAAGCTAATGTGTGCGCTAGTGTACGCTGATTATGGGGCAAGGTGGCCTGATGGTTAGCATGACCGTCTCACGTGCCAGAGATCTTGGGTTCGAATCCGGCCTCAGCCACCCCTGGCATTTTCGGGAAGAGGAGGGTCCTTTATTTCTCGTGCTCATGTCGATTGTGGTTTCCCTAGCAAAATTGTCCCTCTCTCCTTCTGGCAGTATGGCTAAGGCTGGGTGCGCATCAAACAACAACAGTGTGCGCTGTTTGTTTCTCTGAAATATCGGTAATTTGGCAAGGTTGGTTTCTGCTATGAATAAAAAAAAATCTTGTCTACTAAAGTAGTATAATACTACATTCCTTCGCGTACTGGAGACAGCGCAAGTTTTATAAAACCTGAGTAAGCGAGCAGTTTCTAAAGATTAGGCAACTCTGCATTACTTCGAGAATAATTAATCCAATTTGGTTGTTTAAGTAATGCATTTCTTTTTTTTTTAACCCATGGAAATAATTAAAGAACCTTTTTGGTGGGATTTCTTCCGTCGTAGATTAATTTAACGAGCCCCCGTCTCCCTTCTCCTTTCATTCCTTTCTGGGGCTTAAGAGTTTTGGTGTTTTCGTAATTAAAATAAATTAATTAAAGCTGTTTTTCTTGTTGCATAAATTATTAACCCGAAAAAAAATGTCAAGGGGGAAAGGCTTCGTACAAGCCTGGAAAACTCTTGAAAGTGTTCGAAAAATGGCAAAACAGTTTCCCGTTCCTTGAAAATACTTGAAGTTTGGCGATTCCCTGAAAAATGGATGAAATTTGCTTTTTTCAGTAGCCTGCTGCTTTTATGTGCAGATGTCAATGTTAGCTTCACAATAACTTAAGATTTATAGTTTTTGCTAAGAAATGTATGAAATATGCGTACCATACCGCGTAGGCAGTTACAAGTGAACACCAAAAATGTTTTTTTTTTTGTGTGTGTGGAAACTACGGGCACTTTATTTTTGGCATTAAAGTTGGTCCATGCTAAATAACCAAAACATTATTACCATAAGTCAGTGTTGGCGCACATTTCCGTAAAGAAAAAGGTTTTGTTAAATATATTTGGTGTGTGAAGATTGAGTCGACCTGAAACTAGGCTACAACAAAATGTGATAGAGCATGGACGACTAACTGAGCAATGTACGGACCACTAGGGGAAAAAAATACTCCTTGGAAAAAAAAGTCTGATCAAAGTACAGAAAATCGTCGTTCTGTATCATTACTGGTAATATTCCCTTTAGGCCTAATTACTCAAATACAAGCCTAGTCACACTTATACAAGCCTCGTGATCCATACAATTTAGAATACAACTCGTGATTATCGGAAAAATGGTCGGTATAAACTAGGTTCTCGTGGTATTACTATTGGTAATATTTCCTTTAGCCCTAATTATTCAAGTGCAGCCTAATCACACTTTTACAGGCCTTGTTCCATGGAATACAACTCGTGATTATCGAAAAACGGTCGATAGTAAACGAGGCCCTCGTGATATTACACTATCGGACTTTTGTATAGCTCCTGGCCCGATATCACACTTATCGATCGCCGGTAGCTTGATTGCTCTTCGTATTTCCGACCATATTTTCTTTTCCTAAATAAGCCTTGTATTTTGTCCTGCGTGCTCGCGTAACTACGTCATTCATTCAACTTCTTGTTGCCTAAGCAGACTTCCGTTATCATGTCGCGTTGCCTTGTTAGATTTAAAAAAAAAATATTCTCGAAGTCACTAAAACTCACCGATTCTTTAAAATTTAAACTTAGTCATCTTTGTACAATCTCAAACTCTTAAAATTATAAAGAATCTAAAACTGTGTTATTGTTTATAACCTATTTCAGCGTCGGTTGTAATTTTCAGCTGAGTTGGTCAGCTGACCATGTAAATTATGATCGCGTGGATATAACCCTCGGCCTGTGGGGTGATCAGTGTATCTCCTGCGTCCGTCATTGCCAGTCGTCTGGTGGGGGTGCCGTGATTTTTCACGGTCAGTCTTTTGTTTTAACTTGTCCCGTCGTTTTGTATGAATTAATTTGATTTTTAACAATTTTTACGATGGTTCGGCCAAATGCAATAAGAAACTCCGCATCGTTCAACGCCGTGCTGATGTCCTGAACTCGTCAGAGCAAAAAGGTAATTACGAACTGAGCAATGTGTTATGTTTAATTAACAGCCGAATATAATTTAGCGGTCGAGCACGTTTGCAGGATTTTTTTTCTCGGTGCCATCTTAACTAGCTTTGATGTCACTAATGTTTTGGTGAGCGTGGCCTAATGTCAGACTTTCGACGTGGGTTTTATTAAAGCTGCTGGAATCCCGATAGCTGCTTTCGTTGATATTGGTTACTAATGAAGGCGCTCATTAACCCTGTTTTGTATGCTATGCTTATACTTTCAAGTGTCTAGGCTACTCAATTGGTTAACTACGTTTCCGTCGGAAATAGTAAGCCTAACTTTAAAAATTGCTTTCCTTCATTGTCATTGACCCGTATAGCGAGAAGCATCACCCTTGATTTAGTTTTGGTTCGACATGTCCGTTACGTGATGCCTAAACCGTCAATTTCACAAACCCGTGACGAGAGGTCTAACGTAAAGGTGTAAGCCACTAGACTTGAAATTAACCATTTTCTACTGAAAATTAAGCTTGTTCCGTTGCGTGACGCCCGTGCCGTTCCCAAATTTGTCCCGTAACGAGATGTCTAACTGACTGGTTAATAATAGCTGGGTGCCTCAGCGATTGTTTCAATATTAATACCAATTTTGCTTAAACGCATTTACTCATGTAACACACAAGTGATTGTAGATGTCTCTTTAATGACTTTTTATAATAAACCGCAACTTTCGTAAATATTAGGTTTTGTCAAGTGTGGTCATTGCTATATGGACTGGGTTTTATTTTCATAGCTGTGCTGAATTAGTTATCCAAACTTTGCTTAACTAAAACTTAACCTTCCCTGCGTTCTTTCGTGGCCTTAAGACCCCACAAACAAACCCGGGACCTTAGCAGAATCATACCCTAGATTTTTAATTTACCCCGCTGCCGGTTTTTTCCAACAGGTAGGGAAAGATGTCGGCTCAATTAACAACTAAGAGCGATAACACTACTGGCAATATTCCGTTTAGGCCTAATTATTCAAATATAGACCTAATCGCACTTATACAGGACTTATACATGTGGCGCCAACCAACGGAGTGCCCACAAATTACTACCGTACTCCCCAAGGCCAAGTGAGATAGTAACTGCGCTCCACGCTCCACTCCAGACCGGTCAGCTTTGTGCTCCTCCGGCATTATAGTTAGTAACAGACACGCCAGAAGTCGTTCAGTACCGTTACGGCGTGAGAGCCACAGGGGATTGATATCTGAACAAAATTTATGTGGGAAAATTCGTAGTTTACTCAGTTACTTGTTATACTTTAAACAGAGGAAGAATAACGAAGCATAACGAATAAATTGCGAGATCTGGCGCATGCTGAGGGCTTCTTCCGCAAACACTTAGTTCAAAATTCCCTTGGGTTTTCAGGCAGGATGCACATAACCTTTTTTTACACGGACCGGCCGGATCCCAAGGAAATGATTTTCAATTCTTCGTATTTTTTTTCAATCGTGCTATCGTGCTCGTTGCGGCTAATTATACAGTATAACATCAGAAACCCGCACGCCAAGACTTGTCCGGGCAATCGAAACCTGGCCGGCCAAAAGTGTGATCCGAATCACGCTTGAGATCCGACAGACTGTTTGTCGCAACCGCCGTCAACGCCATCCAGCGACGCAAATGGACAGAGCAGGACGCAGCCAGCTACGAAAGCAAAATGGACAAAGAAACAAGACGCGATGACGCAACCCAACAAATGAGCCACAGCGCTGTCTCCAATTCAACAGGTTGTTTGCAATCATTTCGCTCCATTTTGTCGACAGCGTAAATTTTGATGCTCCATTTTGATGACGCCTTAGTTAATGGTATCTCCTTCCTTGAGCCATGAACTTTATAGTATTACACTCCATGCTTGAACTTCACCTTAATAATTCTTAGCAGGTAAAGAGACACGAAGAAGTAAGCAAAAAGCTATCGTTTGTTTGTGGCAGATTCGGTCTTGTTAGTATACGAATGTCAAGAAGTTGTCTCCTCGAGCATAGCGAGAAGACGCCGAATGAGCGAGCATCAGCGAGTGACTTGGTCATTCTTAATCATTTAAATTTCCAGTCGGTTTGTATATATATGTGAACGTACAACTTCTTCTCTGGAAGTAGGACGGCAAAAAATGTGAGAAATGTGTCGTTAGACAGGGAATTAATCCGGTTAGGGCGTGTTTTCGTCGATTTATAGGTGTGAGTTTTCTCCTCGAAAAAAGCGGGGGAAAAACACATTTGGACAATTGTTGAAGCGAATTTTTCGAAGTTGGTTGCTAGTGGCGGATGCCATTTTTTCCTGCTGAGAGGGTGGTGTATAATTGTGCCGCCCGTAGCCGGCACGTTCTCCAGCAGTGCATACGTTAAACCAGTAGGTGGTGAACGCTTTAGCAGACGTTTAGTAAAATGGAAAAACGAGAACAGCTCTAGACACGATTTAGTGCCTTATTGGAGGCTTAACTTAAATTCAAAGCGCACGAAATGGTTGATTAACTATAAGTTAACAAATGCTTGAGTTAGTCTTACGAAGAGGTGTCTGTTAGGCTGCAGCGTTCGGCGCACTTTGCGTTTGATTAATAACGTGGGGGTTACTTGACGTTGTTTTACTTTTTTTGCCGGGAGAGGGGGGGGGGGTAAAGGACTTGGGGGAAGACGGTGGAAAATCGAACTAAACTGAATCAGCCTAATGCACGAAGCACTAAATCGTACAGAGCTGAACATAAAGAATAAAAACAATTTTAAAATAAGTGAAACAAGAACACCCACGTGAAATGTGGTACCAACACAAATTATGAGCGACGTGTGGTTCCTGGTTTTGAGCTCTGACGTTGCTTATCAGTGGCGTGCACAGGGGCGGGCAGAGGGGAGGGGGAATTGCCCCTTCTCTTTTGGGGAAGAATGCTCTTTTTTTTTTTTACCCTTTTTGAAGAAAAAACATGCCGTATTTTGCTTTTTTGCGCTGAAAAATAGTGGTCGCAGCTAAGAGAAAGGGTCTAGAGCCCTTAAAGAGGGGCAAAAAGAAAGCCAGGAAGCTCAAGAAAGAGGCCCAAAATGGTAAAAAAGTGAGAGCCAAGCCCCCCAAAAAAATCCCCATGAAAATGAAGCCTCAGAATGCCCTTTTACTGAAATGTGTCCCTGCCCCCCTCGGATATCTGTGCACGCTTATGTTGCTCATATTTTGCAGTTTACGCAGCACCATTTATTTTCACATAAAAACGTCCTCTGTGCACAACAGGGATCAAGTTGCAAAATTAGTAACAAGATTTTCTAACATGTAAAGCCGACAGTTGGTCTGATGGCTGTACGACGCAGATAAGAAAATATTGTCGCCAGAATATCTGTCTAGAGACAAATTATGAGGACCATTGACCCATTTTAACTTGGTTATTGCCGGTGAATTATTAGGAAATATGGCGAATGAGATAAATCAAGAGAGAAATGAAGGAGTAGGCACAAGCTATCATTTGTTTATTTCAAACAGCAAGATATGAACACGAAATTCGTTGGGGTTGCAGCAATACCTGGCCGAGGCAGGCACGGTGACGGGTTAAAAGGCCATTGGCCCCAGCATTATTGTCCTCAATTCTTGCGGATGCAGAGGTGCTACACAGTGTGGGTTGTCAGTGACAGCATCTTAAGTAAATGACTTTCGAGGGAGAGGTTTACTTGCTACGCAGAAACACTATTCCTGGCGAAAGAAGGCCGAATATTAACGTTACAATTACAAGGCTGTTATGAAACTAATAAGACAAATCAGGATAAAATTAATTGGAATTTAATACTGAAACGGGCCATGAGGTCACGTCCTGTTTGGTTGTCGGGTGGGGGAAAGAGGGAGGAAAAGAAGAGGGAGAAAATTGGGGCAAAAGTCAGTGTTAATTTAGCTTTAATGAACCGAAGTGCATGTAAGATCGACGTAGATGGGTGTGAGGCCGTAAAATTAGAGCCGTAAAAGAATTTGAACAGCAAATAACTTTTGTTTTTGGTGCATGTGACAGATTCTGTCTGTTAGTAGGCATACTAATGCCGAGAAGATGGTTTCTCGCGCGTAGCGTAGCGAACGAGAAAACGAGCGAACAGCTCGCCTAGTTTACATCATTAAAAACGTACAATGTGTAGATAAATAAATTATTAAAAAAAAAAAATGAAAATTATAAATAAATAAAACGACCCCTAACGTAAAGCCTGATTTAATAAAATAAATTAGACTTTATATAAATAAATTAGAACCCAAAAAATAGTAATAACTAAATGATTTTAAAATAAAGAATTTTTAATATAAATAACAATTTTCGTATAATAAAAACAATGTTACGTCACAGATTGGGATTGAACTAAGAAACAGGCTTTGGGCTTAATGTAGGCAGAGCGAGAGAAATTTATTTTAAATTTGTATTTACTCTCATTATAATGGCTTTGCAACACTTGCTAATGGTCCCAAAAAAAGCTAGGGGCATTATTCACTCGGCTGTATACATTTGAGCTGTAGCTCTTTGCTCGTGTTTTTTACATTTTAGCTTTTTTTTTCAATTTAGGTAAGCTACGTTTCATATTAATTTTAAGATGCTTTCGTTTTCTCGTACACTTAGTTTCTGTTTCGTTATTTACAGTCTCTTTCCTCCATCGCCGCCGTAGTAAAATGTCACGTTAGCCGCCGTGGTTAAGCTATAGCAAAGAACGTGCCACCGTCTATAATGCATACATTGTTTATATTTATTGCAGAGTATCTTTCCTAGATTTAAAATACTAACAATAGCCCACCTGCCGTAAACCAGCCCACTGTGCGGGGATTTCGAAGAAAGCTGAGTGCTGAAAATCTTCTGCCCTTTCTTAGGCGCCCATTGACCTAATTACGTGTTTCTTTCTGTATTCTTTAGGCTCGGTGTCAGTGGCTCACCGCCCTTCCGAAGTCCTACCGCTCACAGTGGTGAAAGTATATTATTAAAACATTTAACTGCAAGCTAAACAATCATCAGTAACGATAGTATACTTCTCAATAATCAAAAAGTTCAAAAGATCCGCGGCCCCCTACGCCGCCTCCTACCAAAATGTTGAAGCGCACACCTCTGGCACGTACTACAACTGCAAACGCTATTTTTTTTTTAATTGGAATTTTCAGAATTGTACGTCATAGGTTGAGTGTGAAGATAGCATTTAAATAATTTTAAAACTTTCAGAGCTTTTAGGCTTAACGTTTAGCTTTTTTAGTTTCGTGAGCGACAACAGCACAGGAATTAGGCCTATTAAGGTTAGACTATTCATTCTTGCAGCAACACGGGCTGAAGAGTAGTTCCCATGACAACCAGGAATCTTGAAATTATTATACGATGCCATCATAGTGTTCCGTGTTGCGAAATAAACAGGTCGTACGCGTTTTACTATCCCTTTTTGTAAACAGTAACCTGATGCTGCTTCGATCTGCGGTTTCAAATTTGGGATTCTCATTGATAGTGTAAACGGCAGTTTTGAGCGCCATGTTGGGTGAATTCTTCCAAGCATTCTTTTTCACATGAAACGAATTTGAGGCGTTAGTGAATCTTTTTTTTTTCTTTTTTTTTTCATTTACCTGTTTTCCTGTTGTGGTCAAAATACGGTAATGAAATGCTATTATTTCATTGAGTTACGACGAAAAAGATTGTTAGCTATAGGTAAGCAACGATGATTTATTTTATGGTTTTAAAAAGTTCACTTGATTACCAGCAGCACAGTGTATGCTTCGTCGGAATTCCTTAACTATTCAGGATTCCAAATTTACGATGGCGAGTGTTAGATCGCTAAATTCGAAAAACTGCAATTTCGTGGATTATAATTGACCAATTTACGTCAAATTCGAGATCAGCAATACTTTTGGGGCTATCTAGCTAGCAACGTGGCAAATTTCATAGCAATCCTTACTTTGGTTTTGGCTCCACCTAGACTACAAAAGTGCAACCAACCAACGGACCAACCGACATTTTGTATAGGTTATCAGCCACCTTTCCGAGGAGTGAGATATAACAATGTCGAGGACCGTAGGGCCGAGCCATTGTTGTATCTCTCCGAGGAAAGTGGCTGGTAACCTATTTATCACCCAATTTCACGATCTCAGTCCGACAACAATAGTACAGCACGCACACAACAAAGAATTAATCGTGCTGACGTTCTTTTGCTGAAAAAGGTCGACAATGCGACAATGATGTCATTGTTGACAGCATTGTTATTCCTTGCTTAGTGAAGGATTCTGTGCTCTTGTTTATTAGCACTGCCGGCAGTGCCTATTAGAGTTCGTTTGCGCACGAAAATTTCAGAAAATTGGACAGGAGGAGGAGGCGGAGGCGGCGGAGTGGCTAACAATGTCAAAATGTTACAATGCTGCAACATGTAACAATAGGGTAACAATAGGCGAGGCGCACAATATCGGATTATAGCTCACTTTACTTTTTTTTTTACTTTTAATTCACTACACGAGCCTACAGACCATCAGTCATACGCTCGACGCTAAAATCTTAACCTACAACTTAACCTATTCAGTGACACAGTTATATACAGTTACGTAATAGTTATTGGTTAAAAACTATTGGTTATCGATTTTTAAACGACGGCTGCGAAAATTTGGCCGCGAGACATGCAAATACGTCGAAGGGCGAAGCCCCGAGACGATTTGCATGTCGAGCGGCCAAATCTTCGCAGCCGTCGTTTAAAAATCGATAACCAATAGTTCTTTAATAAATAACATATTTATATCAAGGTTGGGACGTCAAGCTAACTCGTATTTAATTAAAACGTGTTTGTGTTTTGTGAAAGGTCATTCCATTTTAGTTTACTGAGGGTGGAGTGGTTGGAAGACGAGTCGTCGTTTGCGGTCCGTTTGTGGGTTCACCGTATTTCACGCTAGCCAGGTCGCTTGTGTTTTCAAAGCTTTTCGGAGTGATAGAACTTCGATAAAAGGCTGCAGGGGTAGAATGACATGCTGGGAAGGTATGTAATTCATTTTGAGCGTTTGTAATTTGAGAATTGTTTAAAAACTAGGTAATAGGGTAGCGATATGAATGAAGGTCATTGCATTTTAGTTTGCGGAGGGAGGGGGAGGGGGGGAGTTAACGCAGCGTGAATGGCTTAGATATTGGCCAGACGTACAAGAGTTTGCAGGGATGGGATTTCATTCCTTTTAAGTAATTAAGTTTTGTGCGTTTTTATTGCGTTACGTTTTTCTTTTCACGATGTAATTTGGTCGTTGGTGTGTGTTCCCGGTCGCGTGATCGGAAGTGTCAAAAGTGTTGGTTATTGGCAAAAGTGTTGGTTATCGGCAAAAGTGTGAGGTAACTTGATAATCCACACTTTTTGCGATGACGCACACTTCCGGTGTTGGTTAACGGGATTTAACCAACGCAAATTTAGCATGGCGTTGAGTTAGCGTGACGTCACAGCCGTGGTATAAATACAGTTACAGCTCACTCGAACAAGATGCAACAATGGTTGGGTGCCGGGAAACTAACATTGTCGTTGTTTGAGTTAGCTAGCTCGTTGTGGAGAACCAAAATTAAATGGTCTTGATTTTTCCTTAAATCTTCAAGTTTTAAACCGTAGCGTGCGAAGTCTTAAATTTTGAGGCCTCAAAATTTGGCGGCCGACATGACTGAGTGACTTATTTACTTTTTCAATGCGGCCTTCGGGAAGCCAGTTGAATTGTTTCCGCGATTGTTGCCACGATACTGAAACAATCCAGAATCAACTACTCATCGAGATGACACATGATAACTCCAGAAATACGCTAATGTGTTGCCATCAAATAATAAGCATGGGACAAACCTTCGGCGGAACCTAAACATAAGTATCCATTTTTAATATTCCGTTTTTTCGAAAACAAATCGGTGGACAGTGGACACATAAAATAGAAGCGAAAAAAGCCAACAAATTAACTAAGTTAACAAATTAACAAATTAAGAAAAGTTAACAAATTAACTCCAATTCGCAAAACGTAAACCAGCAAACACACACAAAATAGACGCCATAAACAGCAAAACGCTACAAAATTGAAAGCTAAAAATGCATACACAAAATGAACACAAATTATAGTTCAAATTATAGTTCGTTGGGTCCGAGTGAACTCTAATCCGTTTTTATTAGTGTACTTTCAGGGCTGTGAGCATGGGGATACGAGCTCCAATGTTTTTTTTCTAAACGGCGAAGCCGTTTTTTGATCAGTTAATTGATTGTAACTCGATTCTGAAGTACTCCATCACTGTTCATACCACGGAAACTCAACGACGAGCAGACCCTTCAGACAACTAGGCCTAATATTAATTTTTTTTTTAGAAGTTGTTTGAAGGGGCTATTCGGCGTTGAGTTTCCATGGTACTAAATCGTAAATAACCTTTACAGTTCAGTGTCATAATGTTTTCATGCTACTAGAAAAAATAAATAACAAAACGACAGCATTGTTTCTTGCTTAAGCAAAACAAGCTCTTCACGGTGCTGTTCTTAATTTTAATCGAGACTGTAAGGTGTTTTTTAACATCTGGAGCAAGCGTGATGTTCTTAAATTCATAAGCGTGCGTGATATCCAGGCGTGATATCCATGGAGGAAAGAAAAGAGATGGAGCTGGCATGACGTCATCATAGGGACGCCAGCCGAGGGAGGGCGCTTTCGTCGCCTCACGGTCGCGCCGCCATCTTGGTTAGTTCGAGAGATGGACTCGCGTAGTACCTCCAAGCCAATGACAATGGTACTCACGTGGGTACTAAACCAATATTATCAGGCATTTGTAGAGGTGTTATCTTCATTATTATTAACCATAGCCCATCATTACAATGACTGTGATTGAATTTTGAACAATGGTCGTTTGCGTGGTATTCGGCTGCACCAACAGGACGGAAAACAAGAAACCTCGTGTAACTGTGCGACATAAAATGTAAATAAATGTAATTGTGTGTGTAATATAAAATGTAAATGTTTGCGTGATTAAAAATTCATTGCCACTGTAACAATAGTTCACATGAAGTCGGTGTATGCTGTAATGTCAGTGCGCATGATCATTACTACAACTAGGCCTACCTTTCCTAATGCCCAAGTAGAAAATCTTCCCAGTTGCCTTAGGAAGGGAAAGT
>JAHWFP010094615.1:88915-100964 GCA_023313725.1 Lithobius niger | reverse complement strand
TGAAATTACTGAGCTAATTTTCTTTTTCTTCTTTCATCGAAAAAAATGAAAAGATATGGAAGAAATGTGCGTTACGAACGCTAGCAGACAAGCAGTGTTGAACTAACCAAAATGGCGGCCACGCGACTTTCCCTCCGCCAATTGGCTTCAGCAGGTAACGCGTAGCTCTGACGTCATGCCAGCTCCATCTCTTTTCTTTCCTCCATGGTGATATCCAAGAGCAGGCGTGATATCCGATATCACTCCTCCTTTTGCATCTCAGCCCTAAACCATTGTTGCAATATCGTCGTGTTCTATTGTTAAAGGAGGACTGAGATCGTGAAATTGGGTGATAAGCTATTCGATGTCCTTTAATAGGCTTATACGTGTTGCGTATTCAATAAGCTGGCAGACAAACTCTTTAAAAAAGCCCCCACTCGTGTAGCATTATTAGCCGACTTTTGTCAGCTAATTTCTACGCCCTAAATCCTACTCGTGTGCGTTGCCAGTAATTTTCAGTCCACTACAACGCGACGTTATGATAGTCCTAACTTTTAACTTTTGGACTGCGTCGTTTCTTTCTGCTGACCAAGAGTGACCAACTGGACACTCGCATCCGACGTGGCGTCAGTCGAGCATAAGCCAGATTTCTCACCCATTGAAAGTTTGAGAATAGGTCGAGGCCGTTTCTTCCCGAGTTTCAGTGATTGACGTACACATTAAACGTTTATATGTTTACGCTTGTAGAGCGCCGGACAGAAGGGCAACAAACAGAACGCTGTATCGTGTAGGCATGGTATTTTATTAATGAGACGCGCTGAAAGCCTTTAGGTCTATCCACGAAGAATGCGCCGGAAAGAGAACACTTATTATTATTGATATGTGCGGAAATGCAGAATCCATCTTTTCTGCTTCCTGGTTCATCTTTTATCATTTCGTCGTAAAGTGGAACCCATGAAATCATTTCATCGGATTCGCGTGTTCATCGAAATAACTCGGCAGCCACTGATCCAGAAGCGAATGTCGGATCATTTTGTGTAGACACTAAAAAGAAGCCAGACGCACGATTTTCTCGTAAAATTATTTACAGTTTATTGTTTTGAGGAAGAAATCACATGTACCCAACGTCGAAATGTATTTAGTCCACGCTTACATTCAGAGCATGTTAAAAGAAAAACGCAAAAGAAACTCAACTTCACGAACTTCAAAAAGTCCAAAACAAAATTGTAAAAATATTATTTAAAAATAACACCAACTATAATACGGAAAATATTTTTAATAAACAAAAAAAAATACTACAAATTAACCAACTTAGAGACTTTGTAACCATTTATGAAAATTACTTTAAAACTGATTTTAAGAAGGTGACAGATAGTAAAGCAGACATTTTACGTAAATCCACTTACAGATTTAATGTCCCTCAGGTAATTAACGGTTACGGTAAACAGTGCAGGTCATGTGTAATCCCAACTCTGTTTAATAAGTTACCCATTCACCTGCTACAACTTGGTAGTAAGAATAAAATTAGAAAAGAGATGAAAAGATATTTTTTAAACAATTAAATGTATGTGAAATTAAGGATGCTCATTGGGTAAATGATTGTTACATTATACTGCTTTTATATTCAAACTGTGTGCTAGTTCAATTATTATTAGTATTCTTAGTTCTTTTTTAATATTTTCCAGTTACCATATTTTTTATATACACCTGTGTGGTTTCTGTTTTGTTTTTGAAGCGATTTTAAAGTTTTAAAACTTTTATATTGACTTTTGACATATGCTGTAATAAGGTTTTCTTTTTTGTGCGTGTGTACGTTGTAAGTGATATTTTATGGACTCATTCACAAGTTTCTGAGTGAACTTAAAGCCCTTATTTGGTAATAAACTAATTATTATTATTATTATTATTATATTCAGAGTTCGTACAGGAGATAGAAAACCAGGAAAGTCACGGAATTGTGGTTTTGAAAGAAGCCTTGAATTTCACGGTTTTTTTAAAGTTCAATTTGCTTGAAGATATCATACGCCTCTGCCTCTTCCAGAGGAAAAAAAAAGTTCTACAAATTTGTTCTAGACAAGCGCATTTATTTACTTCCTACTGAAATATTCAAATGTCAGTGCCATGGAGACCGATTCCAGAAAAAGGATTCGGGGCTGCGTTGAGCCCGGCGACGCAGATTGAGTGAGCGAAGCGAACGAAAATCAGCATTTGTTTAGCAATGGGCGCAACAATTTCATTGACGAAATTAATTCGATGAAACATGGACATACACAGGAACGATCAAACTGTATCAGTGATGCACCCAACGGGGGGGCGGCCCCGGGGGGGGCAGCGGACTGCAGCAAGTAATACAGCATTACCAGAAAAATTGGTTCGCGCAACGATGCTTGAGCGTGCCAATTTTTAAAACGGTGCATCCAGTGATTTGAGTCATAGCATGCGCTGATTGAGTGAGCGAAGCGAATGAGAATCAGCGTTTTATTAGCCAGTGTGCCAAAACATTGGATTGAAGAAACTTAATTCGGTGAAAGATGGCCGTATACACATGAACAACAAACCCTTTCCAATTTTGCAAACGTGGTATCTACCAGCCGTCTCTGCAGTATTATTATAAATAAAGACAGAAAAGTGACCTCATAAGGGAGAAGGGGTGCGGAGACTACTGTTCTTGGAACTGATATAGTTATCATTATCGAGACTTTTTCCTCCTTTTCTCTGTGAAAGCCACGCACTTCTTCAAGGACGCTGTTTTGGCACGTTAACATGAAGGCTTTGTTAGGTTGTGCGTGTTTCCTTTGATCCAACATCGACTTAGCTCAATTCAGCATTGAAGAAACGATTCTTTGTTCCCTCTAGATTCGTTTTCTCACTGTTGCTATGGGAGACAAAGTGATGTTCTCTAATTATCGATCTGTAGGGTGGTGTTTTTTTGCACCAATGTGCTTATTACGGATATGTAGGAATGATTCGTGTTTCCGGGATTCGTGTAAGACAACAGCTTACGGCGGAAGCTAAAAGCTTCCAAAGAGAATACATTAGCGGAATCCAAAGACGTTTCAAGTTGACGACAATGGAGCAATGAATGAAGCTCAATCGGTGCCAATTAATAACTCTTGAAGGAATACAATGGAAGGAAAAATAGCTGTGATCTTAAAGGGGAAACTTCAAAGACGAAGTTTTCTTTTTTTTTGTGTGGGGTGGAGGATCAACCTTGTGGCCAATTTTGTGAGAAGATATTGTCAAACACTTCTACAAGTGTTAACCCCCCCCCCCCGCCCCAAGGTTCTGCTCCAACAACTATTCGTGCTGAGACATAAAAAAGTCATGGTACTTCCGGGCACACTTGACGTTTTTGTTCGTAGTCCGTGTACTTTTTTGACGGTTATGGCGTCGCGCTACAAACGTTTATGTCCTCGACAATTTAATTGAATGTGATGTTTGTTGCCTTACTTGAATTGAAATGAATTGAATTTTTATTTACGTGAGTCTAAGGACCTACTTGCTGGCCACTTTGAAACAATTCAGCTCAGCTCATAACTGGCGTTTGCTGAGTGGCATTGTTCCCTAATTACAATGGTTGAAACAATGTAAAACGATCAAAATGGCCAATGGCTCGACCAATTGAAAGAGTGGTCTCTGTGAAAATGAAAGCAAAGGATTACTTTAGGTAGGTGCAGTAATTTTTTTCTGAAACGGTGTCACACAAGAACAACAACAACTAGCGAACAGTTTTCAATTTTAGTGTGGCTCCCTACTTATTTACACTTGCAAAGAATTGTATAATTTTTGGTATAAATATGCCTTCCATATCATACATCTTGCCAAGTTGGGTCTAAAAATGTTGAATAGGAACGAAGATACTAATAGTTTTAGTTTTGCTGGAGAGAGGACTTCAATCATATATACAATCGCAGTGTATGAAACAGGGTTTGCAAAGTGCTTGAATTTGATAAGAAAAAATTAAGGCCTTGATATCCTTGAAACTGTTAACTGCGTTCTTGAAATTCATTGAACTTCATTTTTTTTTTGTCGCAATTTAAAGCAATGCCTTAGTTTTGAGCACGGGAATGCCCAACTTTCAATTTGTTTTAAATAAGTTGGCTGTTTGTCATAAAATGTTGTTGAGCTTATCTTTTGAATTTGTCGCTCATGAATTTTCATCAGTTGTTTACCATGCTGTTAAAAGGAACATTGGGAAAACCTGTGGGGAAAAAAGCCGAAGGAAAAAAAAAAAGAGACTTTTCCCTGATGGAACGAGTAAGCTCTTAGCCAGAAACACAGGCGAAGAGTTATAAAAATCATTAAAATTTTATATTTCGGTATCAACGTACATACTAGTGAGTGATTTCTTCTTCAGAGAAATAAAAAATATAGATAAAACCTCCTGACATGATATTCTTGGCATCACCATGTTGGTTTCGTTTGGGGTACGAGTAGCCTAAAACATGGAAAAGGACTAGTAGAGGATAAATTATACATCAACAGAAATACAGCTTCATGCATTAATGGAACCGTTTACATGCGGAAATGACATAATTCCAGTTTTTACATAACATAATGTTCGTACCACGCACCGCACATTCCCCATATCATATCATATTGGGCTGCCTGGTTAAATTTGAACCAATGCAAATAACCTACCATAATCTACATAATAATCCTGGATGACGGGCGAAAAAACACGAAGGGTTGACATTATTTGAAAAGGAAAACGCCACGCAAAGTGGCCGGCGTAAGAATCTAACGAACGCTTTAACAACCACATAAAACTGGCAGTGCTCGGCGCGTATCATTGCTATACGTTGCAAAGTGATCGGCAACGATAAGACTTCTGTAAATGAAAACAATACTCTTGTCAGACATTGTCGGCGATTTACTTTCTGCCTCTCTCAGGAAAAAAAAAATTGCCAAAGCCGCCGGGTTAAAGGTTTCAACTTTGTTCTACAGAAGCGAATTTATTTATTTCCCCATAGAAATATTCAATTGTCTGTGCTTGGAGACAGGGTACGGGAAAGGGATTGGGCTTAGGATTGAGAAGTTTCAGCACTTTTAGCAGATAAGATTAAGTGACAGCCAGTATCGTGCACAATTAAAACCACACTACGTTTCTGGAGGACAACCACCCGTCTTCAGGCAAAAATAAGAACTAAAACATTTTAAAAATTAATGGCAGTATCTGCCGAGTCACCAAGTCTATAAAAACAAGCCATTCAGGCATGGTCAAGGCCTAAAACTTTAAAATTAATAAAATATTTTACATACTAATTGATACTACATGTTTCTTGATGAGCGCCCGGAAGTAGAGTCTACTTCCGTGCACCCATCTAGTAACAGGGTGTGTCAATTGGTATGTTAAATATTTTTTTAAATTTTAAAGTTTTAGGCCTTGACCATGCCTGAATGGTTTGTTTCAATATACTGCCATGAATTTTTAAAATGATTTAGTGTTTATTTTTACCTGAAGACGGGAGGTTGTCCTCCCGAAACGTAGTGTGGTTTTAATTGTGCACGATACTGGCTGTCACTTAACCTTATCGTATTGGGCTTAGGATCGCTGATTGAGTGGGCGAAGCGAACGAAAATTAGCGTTTGTTAGCCAGTCTGCACAAAACTCTGATTGACCGGGTTTCCATTTTTTGGTGGATTTCTATCTACCACCATCCGTGCGTAGCACGGGCTTCCTCTAGCCTATAATAAAAACAACACGAAAAAAAAACACATTTTTTTTTTCCGTACACGCGAAAAACATGAAGATTTAGTGCTTGGTGAAGTGTTGTTTTCTCTTACCCATTAAAACTAGATCCTTTTTGAACTTAGTTGAGCAGCTTTATTTGAGTAAGTTTATCTTTGGAAAAGTTCCTGAAAAATTATTGGTTCTGGAAAACAAAAGTACGTGAGAGTGCTTGAATTTCTTTTGGCGCGTGTTGTGATCTTGCGCAAACCATTATGCGAATACGGATTAGATTTTCGGCCGCACAACCTGGACCATCGCACTCGTTGCTGCCCTTAGCGCTAGGACGCACGCCCCGCAAAAAAAGGCAAAAAAAAAAAAAAAGAAGTATACCAGCAACAAAAAGCGAGCTTCATGAGGCGTTCATGGGTAATACTGGTCTGTGGGTTAGTAGTTTATGGGAGCCAAACCAACCCGCGATAAACACGTATCCGTACCCGTATGCGTAAAACTTTTATAGGAGCTCCAACTCGTAAAAGCCGCCAGCCGGTGCGTATCCCATTGCCGACCGCAGGAGAAATTATGGGCAGAAATAGACGGATACGATTGCGTTGCCGTACCCACAAATTTCCCAATGCTGATTCGATGTCTCGCCGACATCTACCTGTTGGATTCACTACCATTATTAAAAAAAAAAAAAGGAAATTAGTATAGGGTATGTTCGGTGGCTTTTGTATATTATAACAAGTAATATTACCCCGTCGTAGCATCCGTAGGATTCATCTGCTGCTTAGTTTCTCTTCATTCATACTGTTTGTTGTTTTATTGCGTTTGGAAATCGTGATATGAAGAACAATAATGTTTACATTATTATTATTATTTTTTCTATTTTGTCCCATTAATCAACGATTTGAAGCTAGCGACTAGCTAGAAAGGTGCCCTCAACAGCTTTTAAAAGTTGCAACCCACACATCTTTATCAAGTCTGGTTTAAAATTTATCGAAAACTCGAGATTTTGCAGCTGTTTACAATTTTGTGCTAGCTAGACAATGGTGATTCCTACCCGTAACCAGTACCGATCTAAACAGCTCCACTGTTAAGGAAAATTAGGAGGTAAGCTATGGCTCAGCTCGTGATGGCTACCTCGCCCTGTCATAAGCTTAAAGCGTTAGTGAAACCGGGTCAGAGAGGTCGCTATCTGTCTACACGGTTCTAAATTAGGGGCCATTCAAAAACCTCGTGACCGTTTTTTAAGCCATTTTAACCCCCCCTCTCCCACCGTGTGGTCATCTGCGTCCAAACCTTGGACCCCCCCGCCCCCCCCCCCCAGAAAAAACAACGCAGGTGGTTTTCGGCCCCCCCCCCCCCCACGTACTAAAAAAAATTACCGTAAAATGTATTGTCGACGAATGCAGTACCACTTCATATAAAATTTGTGTTATTGTGCTGTATCAAATTTGATGAATCGATAGTGTTCGACATGAGAAACCCAACAAGGTAACCCCATACGCCACTTTCGCTTTTAATAACGCAACTGTTTGATCCACTGTGTGAGATATTTTCACCATTTTGTTTTGGCGACCTGCAACGGCCGCTAGACTAAACTTCATCTGAGATTTGTACTGAAAGTAGTAAATTGTAACCTAATACGTTCGTTAATGCACAGGCCATCACTGCATTAAACTGTCCCAGTGAAGCACTCGACATTTGAGCCGCACACTATTTAAATGAATTTAGTACGAGTGAAGGAAACGGAGTTCCACGTTGTTGAAGATTTCTAAAACAAGCCGCGGTATCTTGCACCACTATGCGGGAAATTCAGTTTGGTTAACTGGGGCGGATTAACTGGGGCGGAGACGTTAAAGGCCGGTTGCCACCAAAATTAGCATTGCAGCATCTATAGGCCTATCGAGTTCCCTCTCGCAGGAAGCAAAGGAATGCACAAAGCTCGATGTACAGTGGCGTAACTACAATGAGGCAGGGGAGGCAGCCGCCTCCGGGCCCACCGACTTTAGGGGCCCCCTCACTGGCCCTAATTTAAAATGTGTGTGGAGCCACAAAATATCAGCAAGTAAGTTACTGCTATGCTGTAGTTTCGTGAAAAAGGTTGTGTCTTGTGTTGCAAAAACTTATTTGTTTTATTTTTTCATGAGGGGGTGGGGGCTCCGCTGGGCTTTTCCGTTACGTAGGAAAAACTGTAATTTTTTTTGTGAAAGGCCTCCACTGGGCTTTTCCCTTACGTGGCAAAAACTGCAATTTTTTTTATGAAAGGCCTCCACTGGGCTCTCGCCTGTGGGACATTATCGGCATTTTTTTATGAAGGGGGAGGGGTGGGCCCTCTACTACGCCGTAAAAACAACATTTTTGTGTGAATGGGGGGGGGGGACTTCTACTGGACTCATGCCTTGTGTGGCAAAACTGCATTTCTTTTTTTAATGAAACGGGGCCCTCCACTGGTCTCGCACCTTATGCAGAGGGACCCTTCACTGCATTGCCGCCTCCGGGCCCCAATTTTGAAGTTACGCCTCTGTCGATGTAGGAACAATATAAGAACAATGTAAGGCTGAGTGAGATGCTATGCGTAGAGACTCTTGTACGTTAATTCACCAATCCATTAAAATAAGGGTTTTCCCTTTAATGCAAAAGCCACGTGGTTTACTTGGCAACCCCCCCCCCCCCCCCCCCCCCGTCTGGGCGGGGGGGGGAGGGGGCGGCCCTCCCCCCCCCCCCACCCCACCCCCTGGCCGACCACGTGGTTTTTGAATGGCCCCTTATGATTGTTCATCAAAAACTGGCATTTTAGTTGAGTTTCTGAAAGCAAATGCCGTCAAAACGATGAGGATTTGTGGTAATTGATCGCCGAATAAAAATTGTAAGATACTTCACTAAAAAGCAAAAAGTGGGAAGGGCAAAGTAACAAACCCAGTCTTGTCAAATTTCTCAAAGCGTTCACGCATGCGCAATTCAACCGAGGTCGGACCAAGGCAAACTGGGATCGAGACTGCGTTCCTCGCTCACTACAAGGCTGGTTAGCTTGTTGCTTTTCCGGTATTAGTTAGTGACAGCCACGCCAGGAGCCGTCTAGTACCGGGCGGCCTGAGAGCCGAAGAGAAGCGGCGTCTGAAGAAACTGTTTGCGGGGAAAATTCGTACTTTACTTAGTTGCCGCGTAATTTTTAAACAGAGATGAAGAATAACGAAGCATAACGACTAAATTGCGAGATCTAGCACTACGAGGGCTTATCCCGCCAGGAGGCGCTTACTCTTTGTTGAGATGCCAATTCTCTTCGGTTGTCAGGCCGTACGGTGCTGGACGGCTCCTGGTGTGTCATTTATTAGTAATACCATGAAAGGTCTAGAGTAGAGGGAGGAACGCAGCTACTGTCTCAGTTGGTGTTGGGTCGGACACGCTTATAAACAAAGTCACTGGCCCCAAGCAGGCAAACGGTCATGTGTTTTTTAACATGACGGAGTCGTAATTTTCTTAAAATTAAAGGTATACACCCGGCCTGCCTTATAACATTCCGCCTGCCTTATAACAGCCATGCGCTGATCGCCATCCGCGCAGATACCACCGCCAAGGTCAACTGAGATAGTAGCTGCGTTCCTCGCAGTGAAGGACGCAGCTGCTTACTGTCTCAGTTGGCATTGTGCTTAATAGACGAACCAGCATGAACGCATTAATTGTGTCGTCACAAACCGGAATGATTCTCGTATTTTAACATCACAATTTATAATTTTGGCTAGTGTCTCATAACTTTGCCCGCATTGGTCTTTTAGATTTTTTATTTCATTGTAAATTATTAGCAAATTAGTACATGCACACACACATATGGTTACTGTAAGCGCGCAAAGGATCATATACGTGCGTGCCGCAGTAAATATAGTTAACAATAATCTATTCAACAGAAAATCATTTAGACGCCACATTTTAAAACTGATTTTTACCAAGGGATTGACTAACGGTAAGGAAATAGACCTTTGGGGCCGTACTTCATGTAGTGGATCGAGAAAAATGGCGTCGGGAGGAATGTCCTTTTAAGTCGCGTTTGATGTCCTCAACTTAGCTGCATGCCACTGGCTTGGCAACTAAAGCTGCAATAAATAACTCCAACAAAAATTTCAAATAAAAACCAATAAATCAGAGACTTTAGCCGTTTATTAATTATGAATACCTTCCCTCCCTAACGTGGGCTTAGAGTTGGAATCCACCGTTCGTTCTTATAATCTTCTCGGATTGTCAAGCCAAGTTGAAAAAGTGGGACTGTTGCATGAAGTCTTCAGAAATTTCCAGTAACTGGTCGAAAATCGATAAATTCATGAAAGTGATGCAGCAGGAGCCATCAAGCGCGTCGAAAGGTGACGTCGTTTTCACTCAACACAGTTGAGTTTACTCGCGATTTGCTGTGTTCTGGCGATACCAAACTGTCTCGTAACAGCGGCGAGTTTTGATGCACTTGAGCGCCGGTTTTCGAAGAACGTTCTCGTGCTGAAGGGGTTGCATATATTACTTCCAATTTCGACATTCAGTAACCTTTCTTCTTTAATACAAACTCCCACATGTGCGGCTTGTTGGCTTCACAAGTGTTGGCCACATGGGTGCACTTAAAGGAGAAAGTGTTGGTTTGGCTCAATGCCCAACATCTTCCTTTTTTCTCCCCCCCCCCCTACCCACCCACTTATATTTATTGCGTTGTTCCAAGTTTGTGGGGATGGAAAAGTTCCCTGGAGTAAACGACGGGCTGTTGCTTGGATGGGTTCGTCGACAGAGCATACTAATACAGGAGGCTTCGGGGCAGTTCTCTTCTCGCTAAAACGTGCCCAGTTTTTTGAAATCATGTCAAGAACCACCTGCACATTTTTTCTTGGCTTGAGTTACTATTTTTGCCATTTTATGTGGACAGTGGAAGTAGACGTCAGACTTCAAAGCATAAAGGAAGAATGGGTGACTGGTTCCAAACTTTTAAATGCGTTAACGTTGCGTTTTTCACATGCTGGATGGTATAGGAGCGTATACTGGCAATACGTGAAAGCGGGTGGTTTCCCGTGGGAGGGGGGAGGGGGGCGGTGCTCCGATCCGAGGGCCTGTTGAAATTTGTTCTTGATGACTGATTTCTACGAAATACTACAAGAGAGGGGTACATGTTAACCATTTGCCGGGCCTAGATGGACCTTCCAGTACGGCCCTGCTGGATGGCCTCATTGCCCATAGCTGTCGTTTAGGGCACGTTTACGCAATGACTCGCTGTTGCATTCTCGCAACTAGAATTTAATCGCGATGGCAGATGACGTGTCGTTGCCATGGTAACATCACTACCTGGATTAGCTAAATCCGACATCGTTTGAGCAAATGCTTGCAGTCTTATAATCTGTGACAATAAGGTAAAGAATTCCTCCTGACGAAACAATTTTTCTAGTCGCTTCTGAACCACCATTACTGACTGTTTTCGTTACGAGCCGGCAGAGCTAAAACCGCCGCCATGTTGGAATTTCAGATGATATAATTTCTAGCTGCGAGAATGCAAAGTCGAGCCGTTGCGTATAACTGCGCCCTTAGAGCTTCCTGCTGTAAATACAAAAGCGGTTCTAAAGGGAACATGTTTTTGAATAATAGTAGTTTTGCGAACATTAGATCTCACACAGCTCCCTCAAACAAATTTATGTACATACGTATCTTACATAATGTCATTCAGTCGTATTTCAAAGAATATTGCTATCATAGTTCAGTTTTTGGGCTGTGCAATTTTTTGTTGGAGGCCATTATTTGTTAGGCCGTTGGTTTTAATTTGAAAATAAAAAAAAAATCCAACACTTTCTTAGAAAATGTAATTCGGAAGATTTAGTCAACCACGTTCCGTTGAACTGGAGAACGGTCTTGGAATTACGCTATTCTCCCCCCCACCCCCCCTCCATCTCGCACAGCGATTTGTTGGTGAGTGAAAGCATTCTTCAAATTTCCAATTTTCTTTGCTTTCTTGATCATTTTGTTGAGATTAGTAGAAGTGGAAGGCTCTTTGCTGATTCACCTTGGTAGATGTAAGGATGCAGAGCTTTGTGGAATTTTTGACACATCGATGACTCATCACTTGCTGTTGAGACTGATTCCATGCACGACCTGTAGACTGCAGAATTCCGATGGAAACTGCAGACTTGTTGAGGAGGAGAGCTCACACACGTTTGCTATCGAGCTATGGTCACCGTGCATTTCTTTTCGTCGCTGTGCTAAAGCCATCCTCTAAATGTTTTGTTTCTTTTCCCCCGTATACTTTAGCTGAAATTTGCCGTGGCGCTTGTAGCGGACAGCGTCTCTTTTCTTCGTTTCGTGGAGTACTGGATGCATCTATTTCTGCTGAGACAAGATTGCCGCTTCCTAGCGATAAAAAAATTTTGATAATTTTCT
>JAHWFP010094615.1:65928-78541 GCA_023313725.1 Lithobius niger | reverse complement strand
CCAGTCCCCCTCCTGTGCACGCCATTGGGCCTATATTTGTAACATTGGTTGCAGCAGTTAATCTTGTTCAGGTTCCCCGGGAATTACAAAGCACGCAATGCGCGTAAACTTTGATGCTTGTATCGTTTCTGTTCCTTCTAGAATTACAATTTTTTCAATCTATGTGTCGGATACTTTCCTCAACAAGGATAAAACAAAGCTAAAACAATGCAGTAAAAACCACAGTATTTTTTTATTGTATAGTTTTAGCTGTAGTGAGGTAGAATCCACTATAGAGCAGCGTCAAGTGACGTCATATTGGCTACGAGACATCATTTGGAGGGCATAGCTACAAGGTGCACTAGATTAAAATGTAACGGAAAACAACGGCACTTCTAGTCAAGACAGCTGTGCTTTGAGAGCGGATTTCTTAGGCTTAAAAGAACGTTGTTTTCTCCAACAACAAAATCGCGCGTTATAGGCTTAAGAAATCCAGTCTAATAGCACTGGCTTCAATAAGACGATCTTCCTTTCTCCCTCCAGTGCTCCTTGCAGCTAACCCAGTTATTGGCTTCACCATAGAGTTATACACAATAATACTACGTTGTGTCACTGCCCTATATGGATAGGATAATTTTATTATAAGAAATCGATGAACTGCTGTCCGCCTAGCTCTTCTGTCTTGATATTAGCCCATTGTGGCTATTAACGTTGTTGTGAGATTTATTTCGGACTACTAATGTTGAAACCATGCCACCCCAACGAAGTCCCACCGATGACGTCACTTGCGAATTCAAGTCCAAGATTAAGTACAGACGTCATATTTTAACTAGCCATTGTAACTTCAAAAGTAATTTCCGTTGCTTGCCGAATGATGTTGTGTGACCAATTATTGAACAATATGTAACACGCAAATTTTGCCTGCAGTATGTACGTCATTAATTGCAACGGCTCGAGCTCGCTTGGCCTTTCGCCTGGTGCTCTTAACAATTAGGGGGTAAACCGAATTAGAATTCACCCGCCACTGTCATCCCATCATCCCGGTCCACGTGTAATTTCGGCCAGCTTAGCTAGAATTATATACCCATTTTGCCCCAAGTCCCCAAATGTAAATTCAGACGAGTCCAACCCTGTTGTTTGCGGATCACAGTAACCCCGCAGATGGCAATTTAATTACTCAAACCCAGCAATAACCCGAATGCAGTTGCAATTCTGTCTAACCCTAAGTAAGCCAAGATACCCTGACATTCCAATAAGGCCCTAAGCAAAGGTAAAGTGTTCCCGTGTAAGGGCTCGTTTACGCAACCACTCGCTTTTGCATTCTCGCAGCTAGAAGCTAGAAATCACCTCAAATTCCAACATGGCGGCGGTTTTATGTCTGCCGCCTCGCAACGAAAACAGCAAATAACGTGAGTTCAGAAGCGTATGGAAAATTGTTTCGTTATGAGGAATTCTTTATATTATTGGCACGGATTATAAGACTGCAAGTATTTACTGAAACGATGTCGGATTTAGCTAATCCATTTAGCGTTGTTACCATGGCAATGTCACTTTTGCCATCGCGATTGAGTTCTAGCTGCGAGAATGCAAAGGCCATGTCAGTATGACTGAGAGGTAGGACGTCGCCCTTTGGTTTCAAACGTCTTGTGGGTTCGATTCGCCACTCAGGCAGCCTGACGTTTAAGTCCAAAAGGCAACGTAAATTGGTTTGCATCCGTATTTATTTAACACTTATCGAGCCCATTTGGCTTTCTGTCCCGTTTAAAACCATACAATAGGTGGAAACGGTTCAACACGCCATTCGACACTTTTCGAACACGAACATTTCACTCATAAACCTGCAGCCTGCATCGAACCGTAACATTCAGTGTGTAATGCATTCAGCATACTAACGAACCAGCTAGCATGTAAGTGGGATGCAGCCCCCAAGCCTGAAAAATATAGGAGGCTACATCCGCCGCTGTTTACAAACCGTCGCAGTTACCAGATTCCACGCAAAAGATGATGGGTATAATTCGACAATCCTGGAATCTTATACCTGAAGAAGACAAACAAACGGTGTTTCCAACGGTGTTTCTAAGGCCTAACACGCGCGATTTTTGTCGATTTGTTGGTAGTTGCTGAAATTTTTAGCAAGTGAAATCTTTTCTTTTCCGATTACAACCTCGCAGCATAAGGAATTGGAGAAAACAATATTTTTTAAGCCTAAGAATTCCGCTCTCAAATCACTGTCGTGACTAGAAGTGCCATTGTTTTCCCCTCCATTTTAATCTGGCGCTCCAGATGCTAGCTCGTAGCTAATATGGTGTTATTGTTGCTGCTGTATTGTGTTGAAGACGATTCTCTTGGTTCGAACTTTCAAAGTAAAACACAACATGGATTTTTTTTCCGACTTTGCTACTATAATCACTCCTTTTCTTTTAGGTGTTCACCGATTGGGAAGAAGTGTTTTTTTTCTTCGTTGAGAGTATTTCGCGAAGTGGATCCAAATCGTCCTGCCGAACAGGTCAGGGATTTTAGCACTTTTTTCAATTGTATTTTTATTGTGACCTTTTAATTTATACCTTTTTGCATGGATAATTAATAATGTATCCCTTCCCGAAATGGGTGCTCCCAGTCTTGTCTCCTTCCTCCGTGCCACAAAAGGCGAAAAGAATGCAGAGAGGTAAATCGACTGGGAGCGCTTGGTGATATCGTTAATTTAGTTTTCGAACCACCCAAACGAGAACTTTGCTAAATCGTTTACGGGGGGGTGGGGGGGGGGGGAAGTGTTGCATAGAGACTGTGTGCTGCCTATCAAGGGCGTCTTCTAAGTCAAATAAATGTTGGCCTTACGCATGATGAACAAAAACCGTGACTCAATTATAGTGTCCACGGCCTATCTTGAGTTCACCCCAGACCGAATACAGATAATCGATTGTATGTTTTCGATAACAGAGCACCTTGTTGATATCGTAGATGGTTACAAAAACAATGGCGGCCGTCGATTAAAGCCGCTCCCTGCAGGAAGATGTAGCCGCTCATAACATACCTGCAGGACTCAAGTTACGCTGCGCGCACAATAGATTAGTTTGAAATTTACTGTGAGATAGGATTTGATTAAGTACATGGATATAGTTATTGGCTCGGGAATTATTTGGACGGTTTTGAATAGTTGACCATGACCTGCCCTCCTGTCTAGATCATCACGGTGCTAACGTCCGCAATACGCGTCGTATTTTAAACCAGTCAAAATAATGGAAAATACTGGAAAGTTGGAGAACTACAAACCGACGCCAACGCCTAAAAAAACTGTGAACCCCCCCCCCAAAAAAAAACACTGGGTTGTAGGGTGGATTAACTCCCCCCCCCCTTTTTTTTTAGTGATTCCTCGTAGGGTGGGGGTGGAAAAGTTTCTTTTAGACACTTTCACCAGTCTATGGTCGCATCTTGCGGTGCCCCCATGGCCTTTAAGTTCGACATTGTAATGGGCAGAAGGTTGAATAGGAAAATATCGATGATTTGACTGGTTTAAAATTTAATTTTAACGCGGTATATCATTCGATACTCTCTGAAATCACGTAAACATGCCGTAATTGCAATGAATATTATGTTTGTTAAAAAAAAATGCGGGTAACGTGCCACCGAAAAATGGGCTAAAATGTCATTTCAAAGCTTTTACGGCCCATAACTATATACTATTGACACTATTGAGTAGAGGGGAAAACGTTCTTAGCAGTTATAGTTACCATCCGTAATCTGAGAACTTCAAGTAAGATCACGTTAAGAATAAATTTAAAACCAGTCAGAACTTCCTAATTTCCATATAAAGAAAGAAATCACAATGTAAAGGATAAATGAAGCAAGCAGTCTGCATTAAAGACTGTTCCTCACAAGGCCAGTTTTTAATGCAGACTGCTTGCTTCATTTCCTAATTTCCCTTTTTCGCCGTTCTCCTCATTGCCATACAATATGTTAAACTTGAAGGTCCTTGAGGGTCAAGACATGACCCCAGGGCGATGGCATTTCATGTGAGTTGCAGTGATGGCTATTGGTAACTTTTTCCACACCCAGCCTATGAGGAATTTACACAAAACAGTCTTTTTTTTTAAGCTCAAGCTGGAAGTTCAACCTGGAATTATCTTGAAAATAATAGAAATTCTATGCCTGGAAACGTGCTTGAAAAAAAATAAAAAAATTCCTTATGTGTTGGAATAATCGACTACTCGTGGAAATTCCCACAACAAAAAAATCTGTTTTCTGTGTATGACTGAAGTGTGCAATGTGCGTGATGAAATATAAATCATATCAAAAACTAAAACTGGTGAAAGGGGGCTGCCTAGTTCCGAATGGTTCGGCCCTTCAAAGAAGTGATATCAACACACCAAAACATTCGCCAAGTTAATCGCACCGACTAATAGTTCGAAGGATAAATGAAAACTAGAATATTGCTACTTTCGGTAGCAATGTTCAAGTTTTCATTTAACGTCCAAAGTATTATTCGGTACGATTAAGTTAGCGAACGTTTTGGTGTGTTGATATCACTCCTTTGAAGGGCCGAGCCATTCGGAACTTGGCGGCCCCTTTTACCAGTTTTGGTTTTTGATATGATATCAGTCCTTTTTTTTTAAATTGTTTATTAGACAACTCCACTACCGTGCAGATGTGTAATAAAGTGGTACGTCAAAAAGAAATTGGTTTCCACAATTTGATACTACCTTTTGCCTGTTGGCCGAACCATTCTCAACTAGGTCACCTCTTTATAGGCTTTTGGTTTGGTTTTAATTTTGTTTTAATTTGTTTTATTTCGTTAGTTTTGGTGTGTTGATATCACTCCTTTGAAGGGCCGAACCACTCTCAACTTAGTAGTCCCTTCACCAGTTTTGGGCTTTGTTTATTTTACTTTGTTTTAGAGTTGGTTTATTTTTCGTGAATTAGACGTGGATACAATTTCTTTGTGAACGTTGTTTAGATTTTTCGTGATACACTAGTGGGTGTTTAGGCACGCACGTGAGTAACCACGTTGTCATTGTCCGAACTTTGGCCGTCCAATGACAGACGTTGCCCACAATACTAACAATGGTTATAACAATATTTTCGTACTTACAAGCCCTCCCACGCCTTCCCCGTTACACTCCCAAGCTCCAAACCATAAACGGTACGCAGTTCGTATAGTACTGCAGCCATTCGTCCAATTTCATAGCTGGAAGCCTTCCCGTTATCTCGGTATCGATGAATAATCACCCTATGGCAATTAGCATGGGGATGAGCGTACACATTTACAACGTTATTGAAAGCATTGCATTGAAAGCAGCTTAGCTGGCATTCGAACGCGAGTTAATTTTTGTCAGGGGGGTCATTGCTCTAAATTTCAACACAATTTAAGCTTATGTACCGCATTCTTATTTTTATCCAAGTAGCTAAAATGTGGTCAACTCTGCTTCACGATATTAGACACTGACGCTATTCGTCTACAATGGTTTACAACCTCGACAATTGAATTGATGTGGTGTTTGTTGTGATGTTTGTTGCCTAACTTGGCGCGACACGCTAGCGTTTGTCTAGATAATAATAAAACGCTTCCACTTTAGTAGTTGGAAACTAGAACGGTGAAACTTCTTATTTATGAGAAAATAATATGGTACATACCAAAACCCCATAAGGGTAAAGGAACCCATCAAGTTTTGGTCATAGAAAGTAGTGAATCAGAGCCAAAATGGCTGCCACCAAGTTTGTGGTGCGAACTGTGATCACTCAAGCTTAACTGACAACACCGACAATCGACATGTCAGTTAAGAATGAGAGATCAGAGTTGGGACGGAAAACTTGACGGCAGCCATTTTGGATCTGATATCACTACTTTCTATGGCCAAAACTTGATGGGTCCCTTTACCCTAATGGGGTTTTGGTATGATATCACCCCTTTTGGTCGTTTTATGATTTTGCTTTAGTGTTAGTATTGATTGTGAGCTCCTTATGAAAATATAATTGTAATTCGTTTCTTGAACAGCCTGAAGAAAATTGCAACTTTGGTATAATTAATGGTCGCTGATTAATTATATTTCCAATAAAGTGGCCGTTGTATTTATTTGATTGCAAAAGAACTGAGCACGATTATGTTAGTTTCGTTTAGTTTAGGTTTATCTAGAATATTTTTCTGATATTTTTTTTTTAATTCATGGAGCGGTAACCCTGCACGGATTTTCTTCCCCATAAACAGTTTAGTAGACGATGATGTACTTTATTTATTTTAGATAAATTACAATTATTACAATGTGTCATTTCGATTTAATTGTGAAACCGAAACAATAAGTTACGTGAGTCTGCATTGTTACTCGGCTATGGAGGACACTTATTTTGATAACAGATGGCGTTTTCCCAATGTTCACGAAAATAGCATTGTAAATGATTACAATCTTTAGATTTAAAACATCCCCAAATGTCGAACCATAAAAGGCACCTATTGGAGTCAACCGTAAACTGAATGTCAAATTTCAAGCATATCTGTTGCATAAATTATTTTATCTAAGTGGAATTAGCTAGTAATAAGTAGTGGTAGTAGTAGTAGGAGTAGTAGTAATAGTAGCAAGCATGAAATCAACGATGTTGAGGTACCTTTATCGTATTGAAATCCTTTATGCACAGCTATGAAATAGGACTCTCTTGTCTACTCGGTAAACCCCGTCGATCTATACAATTTCCAAAGCTTTCTGTCTCATTAATATTTAGTATTCAATACCAGAAAACGTGGGTTTAAATGTCTCAGGTAAGAGTAGCAGTAGGTAGCTTTCGCCCAAACATTGATGATGAACAACAACAATTGAACAACAACAATCAGACGGCAATAATTAGTCGCCTGAATCCAACAATCTGAACTTGATGGACGAAGCGCTAGCACGCTTATAGATTCTTGGTGAAAGCGAGAACACGCTGGTATTCCTTGGGAGAATTCCAGGCGGAGATAATTCCTCCTGCTTTTCAACCTCGCACTTTGAACAGCCACTTTCCGTAAATGCCCTCTGGTGGCTTTGCAATGACATGGGTCGAGAAGAGGTAAATCCACTGGTAAAAAGCCCTGAACAATCTTAAAAGTCAGACGTAGATCGGCTTGTAGTCCACGCAATTTCAGAGACTCGGGAGACCGACTATTGGTAATCTCTTATTCTATGGGGAGGTTTCGTACGCCAAGGACATAGTTTCTGAACTTATAAGCCTATATTAGACATACTCAATTTGGTCGATATCCTCCAGGAAAGACGGGGACCACACTGGGCTTAAGGTCTCCAGTAGAGGTGGAGCGGAATTGGGGTGAGATGTGTTATGTTGGTTGGTGGGTTGAAGTGGTTCTAGACGTGGGAGAAATTCCTAACTTCAGTGCGCTCCATGCTGATGGGATAGGAGAAATTCAAAACGGAAAGATTAGAGGAAAATCTCAAACTTAAAACTGAAGGCAGTGGTTAAAATGACTCAATCCATTTTGGGGATGTTCAGTGTTAGGAGGTGGTTAATTACAAGTGCTCGCCTGTCTTAAAAACAAATACTGATTGACGTATGCCAAGTTAGAATTAAGAAATTGAGAGAAAAGGAAGTGCTGGAATAAATTCAGGAATGACATTCTCTTTGAATTGAAGCTAGGCCATGGCTGTGGTTTCTCCATTGGGAGGGGGGGGGGGGAGGAATTTTTTAACGTTAGGGATGGATTGAGCCTATAGCTTAAGTAGGGGCAGGGTGGTTGGGTTAGGGATAATATTTGCGGTTTAGTCAGCCAAAGAGGGAAGGAATTGGAGAGCTGTGGAGAAGAGGTGCTTATGGGTCGAAGGAGCCCAGGGAAGTGAGGTGTCAGAGGGGAAACTTGGCTGAAGTCCGATGGCATGCGTGCTACAACAATGGTTGGATTGCATGATGCGTGCTATTTGCGACATGACATTAGTGGATTGTTAACCCCTTTTGAATCGCAGCGAAATTCCCTTATTTTTATTGCAATGCCTTTCGGCCAGCTGAAATTGATTGTTGTAAAATGGGAATTCTTGTTAAGTCTTTAGGCTGAAAACATTTGCGGACTTCCGGTCATCTTGTGGCACAGCTAGAACAAATATATCTGCAAATCGTTGTACTAAGGACACTACAGCGGTCTCAAAACACCTTAAAAGCCCACACTTTTGTTATAATAGTACCAGAGGTCAAAGGGTTTTAGCGAGTGTTAACCGCACCCGGTCATCTGCCCGACGAAGCCCTAAGGGCCTATGTCTGCCAGAGGTAAAACAACGGTTAACAATGACCAATGGGCGGAAGTAAGGAGTTTGACAACAGTTAAGTTGTAATGCTGGTATGAAGTTAAGATTTGAGTTAAGAAAATCACCGAGTCGAAAAATTTCATACAATATAATATTTCATATAATACTAGACATGCACGGGGCCAGTCATGAATTAAGTTTACAGACGCACTTTTCCCGGCACACTTTCCCGACATTTTTCGTGCCTGTACCTCGTACATCTTATTGTGAGCCGTATGTGAGTTGATCGACCGCTCCCTCCCTTGCAATGCGGGCGTGAGGAGGGGGAAGTGATTGTTCGACCTTTTTTTCTTAACTGCTCAGCCGGATCCAGCATTATTATAAGGATGCATCAGGTATAGTGGTTGTTACCTTAGGACTAAATGATATTGGAAGGAAAGATTTTTATATTCGACGTAGACGATCTGGCGGTTTGGAATGGAGAGCGGCAGCTGCCAATTTTCGCCCCACTCCGAAACATAACTCAATCACATTATTCAACATTTAAGTTATCAATTTTTGAGTGAACCGCGTGTGTACCTATAATTTAAGTCATCCGCGAATTTAAACTCGCTGGGTAGTTAAGGGATTGCAGTGACGGTCATGACAAAGAGTAATGGTCCCAGTACGAACCCCTGAGGGACTGCACTAATAACAGCAGAGGAGTGGATACAGAATCCCTGATCAAGACTTGTCGAGTTCTGCTGATATGAAAGGTCCAACATCCGATTTAATAGTGCACCACAAACTCCAAAGTGCTCGAGCTTAAACAGTAGTTCTAAATGGACCACCGGTTCGAATGCTTTGCAGAAATCACGTCCGTAGCCACAACCGCATCAAGTGCATTAGTCCACAAATCGATGGACGCCTAGAGCTGACAAGTTGACGACTTGCCAGGCACAAAACCAAATTGGTCATCTCTGATGAGGTTATTACCGAGCTAATATGTCAGCGTGACAGATCTGCATCATTTCCATAATCCTGTAAGAGACCACAATCAGTGCAGTGGGTCGATAGTTTAAGTGGATTTGCCCCATCACCCTTTTACATTACATTTGCAGTGTTGAATGCCAGTGAACGGCGACCACAGTGGCTAAATAATATTACGGTAAATTTGTCTGTCAATTGGAAAATCTATTATTCTTTTGCCACCAACAAGACTTAAACTTAAATCTCTTAAATTTTCGAAGGTAGTCCGATCTTCAACTTTGGAGAAAGACGAAAAAAAAAACGACAAAAATTTGTGAGTTACATGTTGGAATTCAGTTAAAATGACGGCATGACTTGGCTTTAACCCATTTAATTCACTCCAGGTAGTGGTTGGGTCTATTAATTCCAGTTAATAGAAGAATGATCTTTAAAAGTTGGTGGCACGCTTTTCCTTGGAACACGGTACGAAAGGAAGGCAAGATTTTTTAAAGGGTCATGAAGGTGTCCAAATAAATGGGGGTGCGCTGATTGAGTGAGCGAAGTGACGAAAATCAGTGTTTGCTAGCCAGTGTGTGTGCAAAAATGGGATTGAAGAAACTTAAGAATTTGAAGCACGGACAGGCATTAAACCAAACCATGTCACTATGGCTGATGCAACGGCTACTTAGACATTAAAAATTTGAAAATTATCAATCTGATACTTTATAGACAAAAAACTCTTCCGGGAAAAACGGTAGAGATAAAGATAAGACGGTCTCACCAGACGGTCAAATTAATCAGGGTGTAGAGCCTCAAAGTTTTGCGTAGGATTCACTACGTTACGAAGATATCGTTTAATAACTCTGCCTTAGAAAAATTGTCGGTGATGAAATTTATACCCAATAGCATCTGGTAGCATTCTCGATGTTCAGTCGATATAAGCGGAATGCGGCTGAAAGATTTCCTTGGTGATATTTTCCGTGGTGGTATTTTTCAGAAGTGCCATAATTTTTTTTTATTACAGACAAGTCATGATTTTCTCAACAACGACTGTATGACGAACAACTGAAGAATCTCACCCCGTGATCGAAGAATACCTGGGGGTGGCAGGCTCTGTTTGGTATTTCTTTTTGATCGGTGTTATCCTGCAGCACTTAGTTTTCTACCCTGTTGCTGTATTTCCAACATATATTTTTAAAGGGCCATGAAGGTGTCCAAATAAACAAAACAACTAAATGCGGGTGCGCTGATTGAGTGAGCGAAGTGATGAAAATCAGTGTTAGTTAGCCAATGTGTTCAAAAATGGGATTGAAGAAACTTAAGAATTTCAAGCACGGACAGACATCAAACCAAACCATGTCAATTTGGCCGATGTAGCGGCTATTTGGACATTGAAAATGTGAAAATTATCAATCTGAAAATTTGTTGACAAAAAAATCTTCCGGGAAAAAAGGTAGAGATAGAGATAAGACGGTCTCACCATTTGTATCTTCAGTCCTATGAAAATTGTGATATCCACCCAACCCAAAACTGGTGTAAAAGAAGCTGCCAAGTTTCCAAAAAGGGTCGGCCTTTTAAGCGAACCAGAAAAAGGCCACCAAGGTTAATCCTATATATTAGCCAACTTAATCGCACCGAATAATACTTTGGACAGTAAATGAAAAGTTTAAAATTGCTACAGCGAGTAGCTATGTTCTAGTTTTCATTTAACTTTCGAATTATTAGTCAGTGCGATTAACTTGCCTAATAGGATTAACCTTGGCGGTATTTCCCTGGTTGAATGATATCACTGCCTTCAAAGGCCAACCCTTTTTGGAAACTTGGCGGTTTATCTTGTAACAGTTTTGGTTTTGGGTGTCTTTATGTATTCCAGACATGATAATCCTGATAAAAAGCCAGGCTTTTTTTTTTTAATATTGGTTTTAGCAAGAATTTATAGGGTTGGGGAGGAGAATTTGTGACCGCGACCCATACTGAAACGTCTTGGATACAGAAGTATTAGTTCAGTCTTAGTTTATAGAGGGCGCCACGTGGTTTATGTGGGTATTTCTACTCAGTTTTTAGCCTACAATTAAACTAAACTAAACGAAACTAGCTTGTATTTAATTATTATTTATCCTAGCTTAGTTGTAATTTAGTTTACTTTATATTTGGGCTGAAAAATGAGCAAGAATTACCAGATGGAACCTGTGGCGCCCTCTGAAAACTCGGACTGAACTAATACCGACGAATCTAACATGTTTCAATAGGGACTTTTTAGAGCTACAAATTCTCCTCCGAAACCCTATAAATTCTTGGTTTTAGTAGACTAGACATCGAGATTTTTGTTCAGCTGTAAATCTTGTGATCCTACTTTGGAATCGAAATTCCATTTTTTTTTTGTTGCGTTTTTGTTGGTTTTCTAGAACACGTAGTTCTGTAGTTAATATCGAATGGTCTTGGTGGTCTTACATTTAGACACACCCACGAGTCTAAATGGCCCCCTACACTTATACACACACGTGCCCTTCCTTCAAATCTCTGTCACAGCACATACCGAAATATTCATACGGAATTTCATCCTACGCAGGTGAAATACGTAATCCCACGGCTGCATGAGTTTTGGAATGTAAGGCCTATAATGGGCGTTAATTCACCATGTCGATTTATACTCCATTAAGTTATTACCGCGTTGAATTGGTAGTTGGACCGGGAGAACTAGGGCGCCATTAACTATGTAGCTAACATCTACGAGAGCGAATTGCAGTGCAGACAGGAATCGGCGATCTTTGTGCCTCGTTCTTCTTTGTTTAGGTGCAATGAACCGGTTTCTATGGCATTTGGCAGCTAGCGTATATTTACGTTGCGAACCCGCGCCAGTTGGCAGCACTGAATCGGTTCCAAGCAGCGGCTGGCACACTCTACCGTCGCGATCACACAATAGGTGGCTGCGCAACACGTTCATTTACCCACAATCGTTTCTTTTCGTTTCGTTGAATTTTACACTACAATCTTACGCTGAATTTTACGTAAATGTCACTCAATTCGGTTCCGTTAGCATCAAAGGAGAAGAACGGGGGTTGGGATGGAAAAGAAACTGACTATCTTCTCACATCAACGCACTCTCTTACGTTTCCATGGCAACCTGGCACGTTAACGGGGAAGTGAGCTCCGCCATCTTGGTTCGTCGCTTGTTTTGGCCGAATTCGTCAATCGCTATCAGCTATGTAACTACTAATTCGCGGTAAGCAACTGAACGGTGTTTTTTTTTTTCGATAGAATTGTTGTCTAACTTTCATTGCATTTGCGATGATGCAGACTATGTAAACTGCTCAAAAACGTTGTTGTAAACAGTACCATCACAGCAGTGCAACTCATTCGTTCTACGTATGTAAAAGCTAAAACCTCTGTTTTAAACCGTAAACGATAATTATTAATTATATGGTTCGTTACGTTACCTGAACGGACCTTTACAGAAAGAATTGAAGTTTGGC
>JAHWFP010094615.1:45031-60928 GCA_023313725.1 Lithobius niger | reverse complement strand
AAAAATAATTTTCATTAAGTTTATTTTGAATTTTTGTAATTATATCTAATTTTCTTGTGCTAGCAAATCCACAGACTTCAATTCAGGGCTTACGTATGCCTCACGTATGCCCAATCCATACAGGTATGCAAGACGCTCTGGCTGCATCACTTAACTATATTTTGTTTTCAAATCCTATACCACGTAGCAATAACTGAAACGCTGAATAAAACTGTCAGCCCCTGCAAGCAATGATACGCGAAGCATAACTGATACATTGTTTCTTCTTGTTCGTGGATTTACGCTTGGATTTTTCCAGCAAAATTGTCCCTTCCATCGTCGTGGGGCTTACAACCCAGTTTTGGTTTGCGTTCCCTCAAAGCAAAGCAAAACAAAACTGCTGGACAACTATTATACAGTGTATTTCCTCTAGTCATTTCTCGTTTGGAGCTTATGGTTTTTTTTTCTTTTTCTTACTAGGTTTTCATTCCCCACACCCCTCCTGGAAAAAAACCAAAAAAAAAGCCAATGCAGTAAGGTGCTTGTGTCACGTGACTAAGGGAGTCTTTCTCCAATCGACATTCTCTGCGTACACGTCACTTAGGTCACAAAACGTCGTTAGGCCTAAGGCGCACTTTGGTGTAGGTGCAAGGAAGCGCATCAAGCGCAACCGTGTAATTCAATATGGCTGCCGGTTCGCGACTGATTTACCTTGTTGCCGTTATCTACAGGCAGAGGGCGTTACTTACCCTGCGTGGAATGCCAAGTGATGTGCTGATTTCAGAAGACTGTAGTTAGGTTGCTGCAAAAGCTAGAATTGCCAGTTTCAGTTGGATGCGTAAGAGCGCATGCACGTTGGAAATCGACGAAGTACATGAGCTTTTTTTTGCAAGATACGACACGTTAACCCCAAAAAACTCTAAAGCATGTAGAGCTTGAAGACTGCCTTAAAAAAAAATCTTTAAAGTCTGTGAAACAAGAAAAAACTCTGTGTAACGCATTACCACAAGGCGGTAATAAATAAAGAATAAATCACAATGTAAAGGGCACAAGAAGCAAACAGTCTGCAGTAAAGACTGGCCTGGTGAGGACACAATATACTCGTATTTATTTATTTATTTATTTATTTATTTATTTATTTATTTATTATTCACATTATTTCTGTGGAGGCCAAGAAGTAATGTTGCTTTCCCTCCTTGTGTCTGTAGTCACCAGTGAAAAAGACTGAACAGCTACTTAGCTCGGCTGGAGCCTGTAGCCAGTATCCGCCCCGGTAGCGCAATGGCTACAGCGCCCGGGCTGGTCAGCGGGAAGTCCTGGGTTCGAATCCTAGTCGTGGCAGTTGTCTTTTCTTTTTTCCCAGATTACTGGATCTTGTTTCTTCACAAGGCCAATCTTTAATGCAAACTGTTTGGTTCGTTATTAATTTTGTAGCCTTACATTCGCCTATCAAAAGCAATCATAATCCGCGTGACGTATAACTTTTTTAATTTTCGTACTACATTCGTAACAAATTCTGTGTTACCTGAATTCAGTTAGTAAATATGTAAATTAGTACACGACGATTGCAACGACTGACGAATTCGTTACGACAAGTGACAAGTCAAACAGGGTGCCTGTGGGATTCTGTACAATCATGATGAAGAATCGCAACTATATAATGGCGCCACGTAAAAGTAGGCCTATATATTCGTGTGTTTATGCCTATGTTTATTGTGTGCGCGGCGCATCTTGAGTGCTGCGAGTATTTTATGAGCGGCCACGTCTTCCTGGAGGAGGCGGCTTTAATCGACGGCCGCCATTGTTTTTGTCACCATCTTGGATATCAACAAGGCACACTGCTACTAAAAACGTACAATCGATTATCTGTGTTCGTTCTGCGGAGAACTCAAGATAGGTCGCGGACACTATAAGTGGTTAGTTAGGTCGTTAGGGAGAACTCCATACTATACCTGAGAACTCTTCAGGTACCTAGTTAAGCCAAATTAATGTTGGCAAAGTAAAAGCCAAAAATTGCACAACCACAGGGTGCTAAACAATGATAGTTTTCCCCCCTGCCTCCCCAGAGCAAACTAAGCGTGACAGAAAAAAATGAAGGAAATTACCAATAGGTAGCCCATTTTATTGTGGGTTTACACTCAAAAGCTCAATATTCAGTGTTCACTCCATTGGCGTCACGAACATATCGAAGACGAATAGGGTACAGGAAGATAAAAGTGACTCAAAAAAGCTCCGTGTTAAAACTCCATTTCCCGAAGAACAGCATCGATGTGGTCCTCCATCCTGGTTCAGACTGCATCCTTTTCTCATCCTTCTTGCCCTTCAAGATGGATCCAACGTTTTCACAGACATTCAGATCGGGTGATTTAGGGCCCACTCTTTATTATCAAAGAAATACGGAGGTTTTTGAGCCACTTTTGTCTTCCTACCCTGCTCGTCTCAATCTGTTCGTGACGCCAATGGAGTGAACACTGAATATTGAGCTTGTGAGTGTAAACCCACAATAAAAATTGCTAGTTATAATTATTTTCATTTCCCCCCTTTCATGCTTAGTGTACTCTGGGGAGGGGTGAGGGGGGTATCATTGTTTGGCACCCGTTACATTAAAACTAGACGTTTCGGCTCATCTCAGAGCCATCTTCAAGAGTAACAAAAAATTAATTCAAAGTTACTTTTTCTCAAATTCCTTGTGCAGATCATAAATGCACAGACACTTACATACGACAAAGTGAACAAAAACTTATTCAGTGACTTCAGTCCGACAAATCCAACTTCAAACTTAAAGATGAAACTAATTCACTTGAAGTTCAGCACTTTACCAAAACACGACACAAACCCGTCATTTCTACAACCAAAATTTTATTCAAATACTAAATTGCCGTACCGCTGTCTTAATCTTGAAACATTGTGTATTTTCTGTTCATTCTCCCCAAGTGCACAACCATATCAAAGACAACACCAATAGGTTCAAAGATTACATTGAGTTATTTAAAAAAAAATAATTAAAGTTGACAAATTCCGACACCAGGGAAGGCTCGGTAAACCCATATAAATACTGGATTCAACTCGTAGCAATCACTTCGTTTTATGCTAGCAGCTAAAAGCACACGTCGAAGTCCCCTCTAGTTTTAGAATTTTTTTTACGGTTCCGTCCTTTTTTAATACGTCTTAGCAAGTTCTGCCATGTTAAGATGGATTTCTTGCCACTAGCCTCATGACGTTCTTGTGTTATTGGGTGTTTTTAATTTTTATTTTTTATTTTTGCTACTTTTGATAATTACTCTGAGATGAGCCGAAAATTCGAGTTTTAAGGTATGTTTGTTCACTTTTTGGCTTTTAATTTGTGTAATTTTGCAAGTGCTTTTAAGCTTACAGGCCAAATTAATCGCAGTATATACGCAGCATTATATCCTAATGCATAGAATAATCAGGACACCGCATGTGGAAACCTGGTTGTCTCTACGTGCGATTAGCTGAAACAAAACGTTTCACTATGAGAGGAGTGCGCCGCCACGCTACCCCCAATTATCAGACCGGCCAAATATAAGACGCCACGTGCACCACACCACCGCTGATAAGGTGGAGCGCAACCGCTGAGAATTCTGCCATTGTTTTTAACAATATTGGACAAAGGGTCGTTACAAAATTTTAAATGGAAATAATAATCATCTATTTTTTATATATTAAAAGCCTACCCATCCGAACTTTTGTGAAGTTTGTAACCGCATCTCCTCCGCTGGTATCTGGTGTGTGATGGTGCAGATGATGTCTATGGGCAGCTACCATGGTGCTGTTTTGCACCTTAAGGCAGAATTTCGATTAGCCGTGCCATTCTGGAGTTATCATGGCGCCCCAAATGACAAGTTTTAAACATTATTATTAGGCAACAATGTAATTCAGCAAACGCCAATATAAGAAACGTACCGAGCCGAACTTCTGTGAGTTTTGTTACCACCATCTCCGCCACCATCACACTCCGTTGGTGCGAGATGGTGCGGATAGGGCCCCCATATCAAAGTTAGGGGCCTGGCACTAACTACAACAGCGGGCCCCCATCTCCCGACTGAAATCGTAAAAATGTTACACTATGTAACCGATACCAACTTTACCAACCGATACCGGTACCGATCCGGTTTTATCCAATTTTGCCAATACCGGTATTCAAAATTGTATCCCCAATTTTGCATAAACGATGTAACTTTCTGCAAAAGTCCAATAATTATTAAATTAAAAAACTTTGAAATAGTAACCCACAGTTAAAACCTACCTAGGAAATACTCAGTGATTTCCTGAGCAAAACGCCGCAAACAGCATGTCGTAATCTCGAACGGTTCCATCGTTATCGCTATTTTTTTGCGAAAGGTGCCGATACCGATACCGCGAATATCGGCTACTGACCGATCCAGTATCGGTATCGGTGCAACCTTAGTTATTATATTTGTCGGCCACAATATTGTGCTTAACGGTTGGTTCACTCATTAATCCGGGCAGCTTACGTTTGAAAGCTTCCCTGCTGACATGCTTGCACTACAATGCTCTTGCTTCGTGCTCGTTGCCGTTGGATTGGAGTTGTTGTTTGTTCGGAATATGAAAAAAAATTCACAGCGCACTCAAATCGAGTACATTACTCATAATCATCAAAACTTACAGTTGAGGATTAGATATTTTTAGGCCTGGTACAGCGGGTCCACCTGACCCCCCCCCCTCCCCGTTGTGGGGGGCCCGGGGTGCGGATAGTGTCTACGGACAGCTACCGTGGTGCAGTTTCCGGAGCTATATGGTGCCCCGAATGACCTGTTTCATTGTTTCAGTCTTAAATTGTCGTTAAGGCGCCGCGGCTGCGGTCCGAATATCAGCGCGCCGACTTACGATGCTGCCGCGACAAAAATTGATATTCGCTGCCGCCGAAGAATATTTTTACGGCGCACACCTCTTTTCCCCCATCGTGTTTATAATATACGCTCTTCCTCCAGTCCAAAACTGTCCTTCACTTATCAACCCGTGTATTGCTAAAGTCCACAGTTTAGGAGTAATGTATATATTTTTTTTAACGAAGTCGGTCCACTTGCTGACAAGATGTTAGCACCTTTCCAACCACCTTTAACTTTACTAAGTGCTCGTTACGTGACACGATCGACACCGGTTTCTCTTACTGCTTTTTTTTTTCTGCACTTAAAAACGATCCTCTCTTTCGGGATAAGTTAGTTTTGATCCGTCCTCGCTGCCTTTTTTGCCTTTCTTCTTTTATTTCTTTCAGTACGTCACCATTTTTCCTGTTCTATCCCACGATGCGAAGCGCCACTGTCAATTATAAACTCGTCAACCCCAGCTGTTGGCGAAAGAAGAAACGTCGGACCGCCAATTGCCCGTTTCAAGACAGACAACAAATTGTTAGCGCCGTTCACAACCAGGACCCCCCCCCCTACATTACACTCGGAGTCGGAGTGGGAGGGGTAAAGGGCCTTCCTGAGAATGTACTGCAGGGGGTCGGTGACCCCGGCGCCAGGGGTGGGGGAGGGGGTTGTACAGCCTCGGCAACAGGGCCTGGGGGAGTGCCATAAGCTTTCCCAGCATCATCAGCATGGTTGGATACGGGATCAAGAAATTGCAGGAATTTCCCACGTTTTCGTGCAACTTGACAAATATAATTTTCATACTAATCCATTTCAGATTTTTGAAAAATAATCTGAAATGAAATCGTATGAAAATTGAATACGATTTTTTTGAAACAAGGGTCTTTGTATTGGTAGATGGGGGGGGGGGTTTCTGGGGAAGGCAGAGGATAGCGTTTTTTTTTTTTTTTTTGTAAGAATTCGGCTTTAATTTGAAACGTTTTCCTGAAGCTTAACGGTACAATTTTCGCAGGAAATCATTTCAGATTTAAAAAGAAAGTTTCTTTTTAAACAAGGGGATCCGGGGGTCCGAAGAACCCAGAAGCTAGTGATTTTTTTTTTCAAGAAATCGATGTGAATCTGGAATATTTTTCTGCAACTTCGCGATGCAATTGTCAAACGAATTCATTTCAAATTATTCAAATATATATATATATTTTTTTTTTAATCAAATGCCTTATGTGGAGGGGAGGGGCTCCGGAGGCCCTGGAAACGGGTCCAATTACTCAACCAGTTGGAACCGGATCGCTGCAGTCAGCCAGTCATGTGACGTAAATCTTTGGCAGGAAATCTCTGCTCCAGCAGGTATAAAACCCCGCAGGAACAGAGGCTCTTCAGTTGGTGTTGGAGGTAAAACTCGAAAGGTTGGACCTCTGAGACTCTGCTAGGGCTGAACCAAACTGTTTGGGTCAGTGCGTAATATGTGATACTCTGTGTACAGACCCCTAGCTGTGCAGTAAGGAGTGAATTGTGCTCGAGTAAATTTTGAATTCAATCGTCCACTCCCTGAACAGTTACAGACCAGCCGATTCACTCGCTGGCGCTCGCACATTCGGCGTCGTGTTGCTTCGCTCGAGGACGTTTCTTGTTGCAACTGTTAATCTGCTGACATGCAATTCCACACCAAAAATTATCATTCAAATGATCAAGCAAATGATCAGTATAGTACTCGTTTTTCGAAAGGTTTCAGTTCATATACAAATGGTAACACTGTAACATGCACGTACTCTTTCATTTCTCTTTGTTTATCTCATTGGCTACCATTTACTAAGAGTTGTCCAGCAATGGCGATCTTCAAATACGGGTCAGGTGGTCCACACGGTTTGTCTTTAGACAACAATAATGTGATTTCTTGTCTCCATCACGTGTCACTCAGATCGATTTCCTTCTTTTCACACTAGCAAATTTCGCTGCAGATTTGTCAACCTTATCCGTGTCGAGTAAATCATAACCGACCCTGATCTCGCAAATTTATCTTTTAAGCTATAGTGTCGGTCACAAGTAATTTTTAGCGATAGGTTCCCCAACAAACCCAAAAATAGATTTGACAATTCCCCAGATTTGAATCATGGATGTGCACAGATATCACATTTCTGAAAAGGTATCACGAAGTTGCAGAGATTTCACGGAGTTTCGCAGATTTCACGGACTTGCAGAGATTTCAGATTCGCTGATATTTTACAGATTTGTAGATATTTCACAGATATTCGTGGATTTGCAAATCGGAAATCGTACGATGTACGAGATTTCACACCTTGTCGAATTTCTGGATTTAAAGGTATTTCCATTGCTGGTGGTACTTGAGTCAGCGGTAATACTTAAATTACTTCAGCGGTAGCACTTAAATGTGGCATTAAAGCATATAAGGCCGGTTTGCGCTTTTCCGAATAGTGTTATAATAATAATAATAACAATTTGTCACGATAGCAACAGGTCTGGCAAGTACCCTAAGATCGCTAACAGCCAGCCTCAATTGAAACAGAAGACAATCATATATAACGAAAGAGATTACCCGGCAAGGGAAGGTGAGGGGATTAGGCATTGGGACACGAATGCCTTACCACCAAAGTTAGACCTGCCAGGGACTGAAGGCCCCCGATGGCATCGCCAAACGTGTTGGGCACGGGCGGTGTAGGATCGGCCCAAATAAAAAAATAAAATGCAGATGAACAAATGAGACCGTTAAAAAGCATCGTCATGTAAAACAAAGTATGGTTATGATAAGCACTAAAAACAAAAGCATCCCCAAAATGGGAATGGTCACCACCTAAAAATGAACATTTAAAAAATAAAACACTTTGTTACAATAGTAACAGGTCGGGCAAGGACCTGGGGTCCTTGTTATGTTACCTAAGCGGTCACAGCAATCTGCATGATACCGGAATGGGTCGTTGAATTAGATTCTTTTACCAAGTTTGACCCACTTGATCCAGAATGGCCCGCTGATTAGATCCACTTACTTGCAACTTTTGGTTTCTGAAATAAGGAGCAGAAAATATGCTGTCAAACTCCAAAAGTGACGATCATGAAGGAATCGTTTCTAACTTCTTCGCTAAAAGCAGGCAACTTAACTAATAAAACAGTTCCTACAATCAATCCCCCTCCAAAAAAAAAAATAAATAAATAAATAAATAAATAAACGAAAATAAAGAGAAAATGAATAGGTCCTTAGCGTTCAACCTTTTCCAGTTCATTTTTAAATCTCATTTTACGTTTTATTTACCCTCGACTGCGAAGGCAATGCGACTGTGCCTTTTTAGTTTCGTGTTAAGCCGCTTCTAAATTGAGTTTTCATTTGATCTTGGATCGATTGAGCGTTATGTGATGTGTGATGAAGATCTAAATAAATTATCTCAAGAGCAGCCAGACAGGAAAACGGTGTCAGTGGGTTAGAGTTGTCGGTGTCTCAGAACGAGTCGGTGTGGGTTATACCGATTTCGCATTGGTAAATTCAAGCGACCAGGTCGGACTGGGGCGGGCCGGCCAGTGCCAATCGGGGCCAGTGCTGGTCCGGCCGGCTCGCTTTCACGTCGGTTAATTCCACGGCTCGCTGATCACGATTTACAGCACCGCCACGTGTCGGTTTGTGGCAGTGTCGGTTTGTGGTTTGACACTTTCCACTTTATGCCGCTACACTGCAGCACCATTCATGAACCATTCTGATTTAAGCGGCGCCGCCCGGCTCCGTCGTAATTTGATTTTGCGTTAGTTAATAAAGCGGTCTTGGGCGGGCCGGCTCTCTAGGCCGGCCCGATTTCACATTGGTTAATAAAACGGTGCCCAACCCTCCTTGGCACGGCCAGGGCCACTTGAATTTACCAGTGCGAAATCGGTATTAGTGGGTCATGTTTGGTTCAGTGCGTCTAAATGGGTCAGGGAACCGTGGGTCAAACTAAAATTGAACCATTCCATCTCCGATTATCTGAAATCCTGTTTTCAATTCATGGCGTCATGATCATCTTTGATTTTTTTTTTCGTCTAGATGGCCGCATACCGGTATGCACTGCAGTCCCCGACCGTTACGATGGGTTTTTGTATACCCCCCTAAGCAATTGTTGAACCAATCCAATATCTGGCTTACCATTCTTTATTAAACAGGAATCAAGATATTTACAAAGTATGAACTTTGTAGGTCAAGGAAGGTTATAGGAAGGTTAAAGAAGTCTAGTAATTGAAGGGGCAAACCCGGTGATTCGAACAGGGTAAAATCCAGGCCTCGTAATTGGAGGGGCAAATCCAGTGATTGGAATAGGGTAAAATCCTAGTCAAGTAATTGGAGAAGCAAATCCGGTGATTCGAACAGGGTAAAGTCCAAGTCTAGTTATTGGGGTGGTAAACCCGCTGATTCGAATGAATCTAGGAAAAAAAATCCAAAGAAAAAAAATCCACGGAAAAAAATCCATGAAAAAAATCCAGGGAAAAAAAATCCAGAGGAAATAAAATCCAGGGGAAAAAAATCAAAGGAAAAAAAAATCCACGGAAAAAAGTCCAATGCCATTTTTTTAATTTCATTTTTTTCCCGCATATTGTTAATGTAAGGTTAATTCGTACTTCGTTGTCAGTGCTATATACGAAACTCGTTCAAAGCTGACTGGTGCTTTTATTTAGTCTTAAACTCCCTTTCTTCCCCAACACTTCTATCCGATCCACGATTTGATTCCTTGAAAATCACAACGTGAATATATTCCAGGTAGTACATCACGCATCTAGAAGTTAGTACCTAGTCTAGTGCGATAGTAAAAGTGTTATGGTTGCCTGGATTTTAGTCTTCTGTACGCCGTAACCGGCGAGAAGACTATTGCAACGACTTTGTCCGTCCGTCCGTCGCTTTTTTCAACTTCGCAACAGTACCAGATATTGACGACCATTGTTTACAAGGTCCATTGTTTACAACGTCCATTGTTTAATAGACTGCTTCGACGCGTTCATTGTTTACAACGTCAAGTTTAATAGACTGCTTCGACGTAACTAAATTAAATAATAACAGCAGTTGTAGTGCATGATAGAGGTGTGCGCCTCATCATTGGAAGTGGAGGAACCGTACAGAAGACCGGTGCGACTAGGCAGTCGCTGAAGCCGCTTGTTTTTTCCGTGGATTTTTTTCTTTGGATTTTTTTCCCCGTTATTCGAATAGGGTAAAATCCAAGTCAAGCAATTGGAGGGGACAAACCCAGTGATTCGAACACTGCAACTCGCGCTGAAAGTCTTTATTGATGACTTGCCTCACTTTCAAAGTCATTATTTGTACCAATACATTGTCTAGAGCGATCTGAGGAGCATTTCAGCATCGTAGCAAAAGCCCCGGTCATTACCGGAGGTTGGCCTGGAACAGCAACTAGAGCCGAGTTGAATAGTTTCAAAGTTGGTTGAGGAACAATCACTGCGTGCGCGATTGTTGTTGCGGTCTTATTGCATTGGTATCAGGACGGAGTGATAGGCAATGCAGCCACACTGAGAAGTGCGGTTTACTTTCCAAAAAAGACCAAATACCGCGGGACCCCGTGAAGGGGGAGGGGAGGAGGGGGTGGGGGGAGTCAGATTACCCAAAAGGGGAGTGGGTGACAGGAGGGGGGATCGGTCGGGGGCGGTTTTCATGTCATGCTGCACCACAGCATAGTATTTGGCGCGGGTTTCAAGACGATGAAACAACCAATGCAGCCCCACTGGAAGCCCTATTTACTTTCCAAATAAAACGAAATCCCGCGGGAGTGCCAGGCGGGAGGAGGAGAGGGGGGGGGGAAGACATGCCACACAATGGGGGAGTGGGAACAGAGGAACATTTTCATGTCATGCTGCCTGCGCGGATGATCTGCGTGGGTACAGCTAGTTTTTATTATTTGGCCAAACTGATGTTTGACAAAGAATTTGGTATTGTGACCCGAAAATTCCTTGTGGCATTAATATTTTTTCGAGGAAAATTGTCATTAGTCCACCTTGATTTTTTTTTTCGATGCTTTTATCCTCGCATCGCGTCATCCGTTAATGGCGCCTGTTCACCCTTTCGATAACGTTGCCCATCTTCTAAACACAGAATCCACGTTTCAGATTCTCCGTCATCCAGTAGGCTGATGTGAGTCAGGTGATCTCGTTTTAGTTATGAAAATCGGGGCGCTGCTGCGAATAGTGTTGTGCCATTTTTAAATTTACGGTTATTTTCTTTCTTTCTTTATATTGCTCGAAGATTGTACAGCGTTGCACCTAGGAGTTGTAACGATAAAAAAAAAAGGTGCCTTTGATCAACGTTCGCGCAAAGATTTAAATATTGGACCACCTTGAAAAATTCGGTCAAAAAACTGGCCTTATTCCGGATTTAAATCTGCGGTTTACGCAGACCCACTCTGCATTGGACTACGCCTCTTCTATCACGTCTAAGTAGTTGGGTTCTGGCTTTGAGAATCACTATCTAGCTTTGACCTTTTACTTGAAGACAGCTTGCAGACGGAGTAAACGTCATCCTGTCAGCCTGTGTCTGTCTGGCGGACAGCTTGTTAAGGGTCGGATCGGTTTCCACGAGCTTTTTTCCCCGTTGGGCGTGCAAGCGACTCTATATACTTCGAGGTCAGTCTGACCGTTGAACAGCGCGGCGAATGTGAAAAACCAATGGAATAACGTTAGCTATAAAAGGGGTGTAAACAGGCCACAAATTTGGGTTCCAGTACGGATTGTAGCCTATAACCAGACGATTTTCATCCCTTACTTGGTTTTATGAAGCCTACATTCTAAGTGAAAGACATTAATATGTATTAATTAGCTGAACCTGGCCTAATACCGATTTCACATACAACGAATAAAGCGTGCCGTGCCGTGCCGCACCGTACCGAACAAGGGTGCCCATTCCCCCACCCCTCCCCAAGACTATGAGGAATCGCCCCGAAACTTTTATTAAATCCCTCTTCCCCTTCCAACTTTAGAAAAAGTTGTATATGTCATAGGATGATTATTTGGCCGCCAACTGATCATGTTATGAAATATACCATTTTTTTTGAAATTTTGAAGGGCGGGCCGGGGGGGGGGGGGTGTCATAAAATGGAACGAGTGTGAAAATAAGAATAGGTGATATAACACACCGTAGACCAGCAAGCTTATTTTAATTGTTGAACTTTATTTTAAAACTACAGCCTAAAAAAAACTGTTAAAATTTCAGTTAAAATAGGAATTTATGAAAATTGCTGAAGCCGACTGGGATTTTAACTGTGCAGGCTTGCTGCAGACGAGCTTCTGTGTCGTTCGTTTTGTGATGATACCAAGTATTGCTAATAATACCAACTTGTCGCTTTTAAGGCTGGCTGGCCTGTTGCCCTTCCAAACCCTCCCCCCAAACCTGTAGTAGGCCAGCCAGTTATAAAATCTCCCCCCCCCCCCAAAAAAAAAACAGTGATAAAAACAAAAGACGTGGGCGGGGATTTTTTTTGTGGGGGGGGGGGACAATAAACTCCCCCCCCCCCCCAAAAAAAAAAAATGGTGACGAGGAGATGCTCCTCACGTTTCCCCCTGTGGGTATCACTGGTACCGAACCGTGCAATTTGACTTCACACGTAAAAATTGTAGCATGCCTTTTACGTGCCTAAACTGGTCACAGTTTTCCGAGCACACTAACGTGGTTGGGTACCGCACGGCATGAAGGCACGTTTTATTTATTTTATTAAATACATATACACCGCTGTAAATTATATTATAGTGTCCGCGGCCTATCTTGAGTTCGCTGCAGAAGGAACACAGATAATCGATTGTACGTTTTTAGTAGCAGAGTGCCTTGCTGATATCCAAGATGGTTACAAAAACGATGGCGGCCGTCGACGAAAGCCGCCGCCTCCAGGAAGACCTAGCCGCTCGTAAAATACTTGCAGGACTCAAGATACGCGGCGCACATAATAAGGAAAGAGGAGAATAAGCCAATAAAGACATTATACCAGTGATCTGGAATCGGATTGGTGGTTTACCAGTTTGAGTCGGGGTCACACCACTCTGACAACATGGCCCCAGAAAGCGAGAGGGATAATTTTGCGAGGTAATTCTAATGGGAAAAGTTCTAGGCTCCTATCCATGCCACAGTTGACATGAGCATGAGGCATCAAAGGGCCCTTCCCTTCCCGAAAATGCTAAGGTGGCTCAGGTGAGGCTCAAACCAGCGATCTCCTGTACATGAGACGGTTTTTTCTAACCATCAGGCTACGTATAGCCCCATAGCTTATTACCGATTTGATAAGCTAATTGACACAACGGGCCCGGACAAAACAGATAGACAGTGGATGTAGTGTGTAGTGTATGTGTGTAGTGTGTGTGTAGTGTGTGTTAAAGTCGAGTAATGACCTTACATGCTTCAATACGTAAAATCCGTCCAGCATTTTCTAGCAACTGGATCGTCACCTGACAAGTACGCCACGGGCCACATCCCGGTCTGGACCAATTTCAAATACAGGGTGTCCATTTTATCGCGCCCACTTTTAAAACACTGTAATCTTCGAACAATGTGCAATTTACGGAATTTCGCACCACAGCTGATCTCTACCATGTTTGGGATTTATTCCCAATTGACTACATTATTCATTTACTGATCAGAGAATTGCATAACATGCTCAATGCGATCACCATCATTGTGGACAACATTCTGCAGTCTGACAATGAAGTTATCAATACACGTGTTAATGTCTCTTCAGAAATATGCTGTATCGTTAATGTTGTTCTTCAGGTCGTCTGTTGTTTGAGATTTACTGCAAAACACTCTGTCCTTACGATAACTCCATAAAAAAAAAATTCGCAGGAGTTTAGATCTGGGCTTCAAGGAGGCCATGCTTGTAGGGTTCGTCTGGAAACTAACCTGTCGTCGAAGTGTCCTCATAAAAAATCAAGAGTTTCATTTGAACAATAAGGGTGGTCCCATCTTGTTGTAACCAACAACAGTCTCAAATCACATCGGAGCGTAGCGTGAAATTATAGTTTTCGGATTCCAGTTTCTGATGACACCTATACTCAGGTTCTTTTGGACATGCAGCAATTAATGCCTGCAGTGTTCGATATTCTCATCTGTCCTGAAAGTTTTCTTTCTGCTTCTGGATTTATTTTTCACAGTATCATCGCTTTTAAATTTTGCAATGATTCTGTGAATGGTTCAAAGAGAGGGTGCAAGGTGACATCGGTCAATTAACCTTGGTGCAAAGTGCTTTTCGTTCGCTGTCACAAACTTTTTCTCATGAAACAATCTCATGATCGTTGTACTTTCACGCATTGAGTATTGTTCCGCCATTTTGTCTGCTCTGACAATGCGAAAGCTGTGGCCTTAAAATGCTGCAGTCCTATTACAGTAAATCCCAACCTTTGGTTTTCAAAATGTGATAAAGCGCACGTTAAATTTGCTTACATTATTCAAATGGAGGCATTTTTAAAGTGGGCACGATAAAATGGACACCCTGTACTTTTTACTAAAATAAATTACAGAACCAGATTGACATGAACAGGATTCACGAAGATGCTTTAAAACCAAGCATCAGCTCTCCTACTGGCAACTTGCTGAACTAGGTCTCAACTGGCATAGCAAGTGATTGAATAACAAAAGAAAAAAATCATTAAAAAACATTTACAAACCAAAAATACTTTCTCCAAACGGTTTTCAAAAGATCAACATACGTGACAACCGACTTCACAATTTTATATTTAAGTATTTAATGGCTATTTTGTCCCTCTCCAATTGGTTTATGAAATGTGTAATGTTTATTCACTGAAAAAAAATACGGCTTGACTGATAGTTGATAAAACTTTATTCCCCATTGATTTATTTTCCGTAAAAATCCACTCTGTACCGCAGCTGCCGAGCCCTCGGAAATAAAATGAGTACATAACCGAGTTCATAATTCCCACAATAATTGTGTTCAACTTATGCAACAAATATGGGAGTGGAGTACTGATCTGGGGCTATTACCTGATAAAAAATTTAAAGTTGCAGGACCATCGGTTGATTCGTTACTAACCCTCAAAATAGCAGGAATTCAGTCATTTTTAGCAACAATTTAGCATTTCAATGCTAAAATCGAAAAGCTTCTGAACAAGTTCCCATCAAGGGCAAATTAGGACTGCACATCAAAGGTAACTGTAAACAAACAGCTGTGATAGCAAGTTCAAAACAGCTGAGTGGGACGGGGTTTCGCTTAAACCCTCCCCCTCCCTCCCCGAAAGAAAAAAATAGCATGAAATGGTGTATAAATCGTTCAGTTTGCATGAATTTGAGATTTTTTATTTTGAAGCTTGTATTTGTGTGTGTCACTTAAAAATAAAAACACTTGGTGCACAGTGCCATTTCATACCCACCTGCCAATTTTCAACAAGCTATGTTGAATACTCCCTCTCTAATCTTGTTCTATAGCAACAAAAATGAAATTGGTTAAAAAGCAATCAGAAGACTGAACGCAATTGGTGAAATTGGTCAAGAAATTGGTGAAAGCAATCAATTTGTTGGCCATCAGTAGACTAAAAAAAGGCTTAAAAAATTGAAAATGGCTGAAAGAAAGAAAAGCTACGGGAATTGAACCAAGGACCCGTCGCACCGCAACCATTGACGCTACCGCCTGAGTTAGTCACACATAAGATATAGGGCTTTCGAATCACTAATAAGGCTATACTAAGCCGTTAGCGGGAAAGGTGTAGTCGTAATGTAGAGAGCTGTTTTCGTTACGAAGCCGAACGTATTTCTTCAGACGTCTCACAGAAAAGACATAAGTTTGCCAACGTGGCTTGGTTAGGACTAGGTGTGTCTCGTCCAAATTTAGTATATTTTACTGACTGTGAAGACATTCAGTAAAATCACTAGAGTCAAAGATTTGCACACAAAAACTGGCTGCCTAGTGTTAGCTTCCCTCATCGTTTTACCTCCCCCCCCCCCCACCCTTTTCTTCACAATTCTTGGGTATGCTAGAAATACTCATTATCCACATTCACAGGCCACCAGTTCATAACCATTTGCTCCCCGAAGGAAAATATCTTAAGAAATATTTTCCGATTATTGATAAATGTTCTCTGAATAAATATTATCGAG
>JAHWFP010094615.1:13938-44931 GCA_023313725.1 Lithobius niger | reverse complement strand
GTAGGCTTTCGACATAATGAAATGATCCGTGGAACCGCATGACTGGATTTGCATGAAGCCGAGTCTTCTTTCTTCGTTGGCTTGGCAAGGGGAAAGACGTATGCTGCTTCACCTCTGATTTTTGGCCCTTTTGAGGGAAAATTTCAGGGGTTTTTACTCACTCTCTTTTACTCTCTCTCGGTCTCTTTTTAATTTCGTAACGCATTACGCCTTTAAAAAACGGTGTGACTAGGCAGATATACCTGCCAAGATTTTGGTATGTCTTTTTATTTGTAATTTATTAAACCTGGGGATTGTGATTCCAGAAACGTAGTTGCGTTTACATGTTTAGCATTTGAGGGCTTCTCTCTTCACGACCAGTCGTGCTTGTTCCTTTACGTCAATACATATCGTCGCCGGTAGCATCGCCACTGTCAATATCTAACGTGTACTGTGTTCGCCAGCAATTGTTATCGCATTATATCGTATGTGAAAGATATATATTCCCGATCACATAGAATCATGAATGGGTCTTTGTAAGCTCAACCCCATGACTCCCAGCATAGTAAGTGTTGGATATGAACGAAACTAAACTCCAAAATCGAAATGTAAGCTTTGCGCAAGTGGCCAAAGCACCAAAGTGACCAAAGAAAGCACAGCCAAGGCATTGGCCTGTGAACCAAAAGGACGTGCTATCGAATTTCGCAGCTAACCTATGCACATACGAGCGGAACCAATAAATGGCGTGTTTGGACACATTAGCTATGAGTCAGCCGGCTAATGATATTTTCAGTCTCGTGTGCTTCAAGAATTTTAAGAACTGTTTAAAATACTTTGCCTTGCCATGGAAGAGAAAGGCATTCGAAATAAACATTAATTTATCACTTTCCAATATAGAACGGGGGAGGGGCAACGAGAAGAGAGATCTACCAACGGGCAATCTGATCCCGTTGTTCGCGGAAATTAAATTCTATGACAACGCGGTCAATTTGACGGTCGGTAACGCGCTTCTCCGATTGATCATTTATCACTTCTCATTTTACATCTTCACTGCAAAAACATCTATTTTAAAATAAGCGCATTTTAGACACGTGGAAAATGTTTTTAGACGGTTTTAGCTGAAAAACTTAAATCGTTTTACAAATGGTATTAATTTTGGCTAAGAAGCCTTCAGTTTTTGCAGTGTTGCAGACGTGAAAAGCACACTTCTCCAGTTTATCCAGTTTACCATTTGTCACTTCTAACTTTACATCTTCACTACAAAAACATGTATTTTAAAATAAACACACCTTAGACACGTAGAAAACGTTTACAGACGGTATTAGCTGAAAACTTTTATGGTAAGCGTTTTGCAAATAGGGTTAATGTTGTCAAGAAGAAGACTTTCAATACGTTAGCGTGTTGCAGACGTGAAATGCGTTTAAAATAAAATATTAGCAATTTAAATTGCAACACTTTGTGTAACCCATGCTTAAAACGTGTAGCGACATGTGTTTAAAATAAAACATTGTGTTTAGTAATTATATAGAATAGCTTATTTTCACGCTACCTGTTGAATCCTTTCGGCGTTACGGTTCTGAAAATCATAATGAAAATCTGCGCAAATGCTTATTTGTTTTTAAAATATGTTAAATATGTTAAAATGCTACTCACAGCCATATTGAAGCCGACGCCATATTACGAGATGAGAGCCAGGCAAGAAAACCTGATTTCGACCAGAACATCAGTAAACGGAAATTATCTTTGATCGGACAAGGTTTTAGTTGCTGTTTCTTGTGCTATATGTTCAGGCGCAGCGAGCAAGGCACGTAATTTGGATAAAGTAATAATCATTTTCGTGGACAGCGTCCTTGATTTACCCTAATTTGCGGATTTTGTGGGAAAAATCGAAAACATTATTTTTATGATGGTCATTTTTTTCCAAATTACATGTCTTGCTCGCGCTACCGCACTCGCTGCAGTTAAACATATAGCATCAGAACATATATCATCCCCAGGTTTTTCCTTCCCTTTACCAGATATTTCTTCTCTCAAAAAAATGCCGGTAATGTTCAAAATTGAGCCGGTTCAGCCACACGAGCATTATATTGCTTCAATTGACTTAAGGCTCAAAGAAATTAATTTTTAAAAAATGAACCTGCAATTAAAAACTTCTTTATTTCCGTTTACTAATGTTCTGGTCGAAATCAGGTTTTCTTGTTGGGTTCTCATCCAGCATTATGGCGTCAGCCTCACTATGGCTGTGAGTAGCGTTTTAATACATGTTTTAATAATTTGTTTTAAAAATAAATATGCATTTGCGCAGGTTTTCGTTCAGATTTTCTGAATCAGAACGACGAAAGGATTCGGCAGGTAGGCGAATTAAGTCGATAGCGTGAAAAGTGGATAATTTCCGTGTTTTTATTAGGACGCATGCTTAGAAAATCGCGTTTAAAAACGCGTGTCTTTATCCTGTGACGTGTTGTAAAATAAACAGTACTGTTTTATTTTAAACCCTTCGGTCGCTTCACCTACTTTAAAAGCACTTGTTTATCTCCCGGGTGCGAATTGCACGCCGGTGTTTTATTTTAAATAAAAACATTTTTTTACGGATTTTCACGTCTGTAACACTATAATATTAATGAGATGAGCCAACGTTTAAAAAAGCCAACAAGCGCAAACACTATTACGCACGTTCGTGTTTTGAAAGTTTTCTCCTCAGCCCGGGCTATAGTTGTAAACAGCCTTTGTGTGTTTTTTACGATTAAAACGTCTAAAATAGTATTTATTTTTAAACACGTGTCTTTATAGTAGTAGTTCACTCACTGCAAATATGAGTGATATAGCTCGGACGTAAATTATATTCTTTACTGGTGTTTTTCAGTTTTTCTTGTAAGAATAAATCATCTGTCACGGTCAGGGCATACACCGCAAAAAAGGAGGGATGTTTGTAGGTCGCCTGGTTGCTACATTTAGGGCCAATTATGTTGTCACGTGTTGTTTTCCTGCGCGATTTTGTTCGCTCAGTTAATTATTTCACAAACAACTATTCTATCGACAACTTAATGAGGAGAGATAAACCACACTCCAACTGCAAAAGTGTATATTACCAAATGCACAGCACGTCGTGGTGAAAGAGGCAATCCGCGTCAAAAATGAGAGCACATTAATTATGTAACGCATGTACGTCGTCGTGAATAATGCATCATCATTTCGGTGGTGTGGCATGCGATTGCCGTGTTACTTAGCTCGTTTAAAAGCTTTAAACTTTTAAATAATACGTATTCTGTGCGCATCAACATTGCTGAAACACTGTACGGAGGAAAACATGTTTATTTTCAGCGATACAGCGTTAAGAGTGTCGACTGTATTTTTGATTAGCAACACCGCAATGTGGAAGAAATTTGCCTTTTGAAACGTACGAATCGTGGCGATGAATGTGAAAGTGGAAGCCGTGCTGTCTTTAATTTGTTTTCTTTCTTTTTTTCTTTCCTTTCTTTCCTTTCTTTCTTTCTTTCTTTCCGCAAAACGAGCTCCATGCCGACTTCACTGTAAAAGCAACGGTTGAAAAGACCACAGCAGAGCTTTCTGCTTCAGTAATTATACAGTTCGAAGATTTAATCGTTTCTGAATGGTCACCGAAAAACCAACCATAGATCTATACAGTATATATCACTTAGAGGACGCGATTCCGCTTTCATTCTCATTATGGCCGTATCAGGGAAATGACGTCACCTTCGTTGATCATCGGAATTTTACGGAAACACGAAGCTGTTTCTCGGCAGCGTTCGTAGTAGTTATGCCCGTATTTGGGCAATGAATTGACTGTCGTGAATCGTCGGACTTTTACGGAAACACACGAAGATGCTTTTCGCGATCAGGTTCCATTCAACGTGGTGTTTCAGCGTCGTTAAACGTCGTTCAGGCCTAACACGAAACACCAGGGTCGAAGCAAACGAAATTACACGTTGGTTGACGAAATGTGATGGGGAGGGGGCTAGTATCACTACACCAAATAGAGGAAAATATGGTAAACATCGTATACATCATATAACTGAACATCGTAAATCAAAATTACTTCGGAAATCGAAATCGAAACCGTGTAAGCAAAGATTCTCAAATCGAAATTAAGGCGCCCTTTCACCTTTTTAACTCCTAGGTGCTGCACCGTAGAATCTTCGAGTAATATAAAGAAAATTGCGGTAAATTAATAAAAATAAACAACACTATTTGGAGCACTGCAGTGATTTTCATAACGAAAACGAGAACACGTGACCCACATCAGCCTATTGGATGGCGGAGAATCTGGAACGTGGATGCTGTGTTTAGAATATAGACAGCGCCATCGAAATGGTGAACTGGCGCCTTTAAATCTGTAAAGGAATTTCGTGCTAAAACACACAAATTGTCGACTTCATAAAGGCACTCGTGGTTTTATGGCCAAAATTTTATTAAAAGGCGCAGAGCTCTAGTAATACAGCTTGATTTCTTCAGATCTTTCGCAGTTCACGTTGAACTTGTATGTATTGCAGAAATTGCAACATAACAACTCGTACTGATAAACATCACGTCCTTTACCTTGGGAATAAAATCACTTTCAATACTATCTTTCTGGCAAACCCTTCACTCCTGTCACTCATCATCCTGACCTTGGGATCCTCATTGATAACGCTCTAAATTTCAATCTTCACACTGAAAATATCATCTCCAAAGTCTTTCGTAAAGCCCAATTTGTACTGAAGCGTTTCTCCAACATTACACCCTCCCTATTTGCTATTTTATACAAAACCTTTCTCCTCCCAGTCTTTGGTTACAGCTCCCAAATTTGTCGTCCCCTACAATCTTTACTCACTTAATCGTCTTGAAAATTGCCAACGTCGCCTTACCAAATGGTGTCACACTATTCGTTCCTTACCTTATTCCGATCGCCTACGTAAAGTTCGAATTTCCTCCATTCATGATCGTTTTCATCGTGGCGACATGATACTTACCTACCAACTTATTCACAGTCTTCTTGATGTGGTCCCTGTTCTTTCCCTCATTCCAAATTTCAACTTCACTCGTGGCCACCCACTCCGCACAGTAGCTGAAAATGCTTGACCAGTCTGCGACGAACATAATGAGCGCCTACAAATCTGCAGGGTAACTGTTTAAGCACAGTATTTCAGGTACTTTTTTTTCTTTAAAAAAAAAAACAGTACAGACTTACTGAGTATCGCACATTGCATTTATTGCAGACACTAGACACAATGCCTCTGATTGTTATTTTTTCGAACAGAATGTTTTTCTGGTAAAATTATATACTTTTATGTTCAATCCAGAAAATTGACTTTTCACTGGTTTCTTTAACTATCACTTAAAAGTCACTTTTGTGCTGGTGATAAAATTTACACGTTTGCTTTAAGAGACATAATACATTGGACAACTAGCCAGTAGCCACCACAGGCAAACTACTTAAAATATGGTAGACAACTTAATGACTATTGAAATTAAATGATTGTCAGTTGTGTTTGGAGCGCTGACATTACTGCTATTAGTGTCGATAATAAGATGCTCCAAACTTCGACATTAGGACAGCTTAAAAAAATTATCTGGTATTTTTACATCCAGTTGGAGGGCCGTTAAGAACAATGAAAACTCTTAGCTGCTGTACCCACTTTAAAGTCACTCCCATCGAAGCTTCTTATCGTCATTTCATTAAGTACGGTGCGGATGTTTTGAATGGTGAGTTTGGACAGAGGAGAAATACACCACACTCGTTTTCGATCTGCATGAACGGGAAAAAAATCTGCGGTGAACGGCACCAGTCACCGTCTTTCAGGTATGGGGCCACTCCGTATTTCTACTGTATCTCGGACTAAACTACGCTTTCACTTTTTCACGGAAATGGTTGTTCAACCCTGGAACTCCCTCCCTCAATCTGTTGTTTGCGCTCCTTCACTCGACGCTTTCAAATCACGCTGTGACGCTCTAGTTGCTTAACTTCTTTGGGGTTTTGTGTGCTTCGTGCACCGTCAACCTCTATTTCGATTTCTAAGTGATAAACTTCGTCGCCCAATCTCTTCTACCGTAGTCAGTCTTATGAGAGGGTGGAACCTGTACGAATGCTATTGATCCTGTAATTAAGTTTAAAAACCGAATTGTCAGAAATATCTTCAAAAAATAACTTGACTCTTTTCTGCTATATCAACAGCGTATTTTACCGACTCGCTCTCTGTAGTCTACAGAAGCCTTATTATTTTAGGAAAAATAGTGCTGATTTACTACACGTCTTGTGACTACTCTAGGAATGAGTCCTGTTTTCATGATGTTTGTTACATAATTTGGCGGGATACAGTAGCGTGTGTCTAGATGTCGTACAATCAAAGTTGCTGAGAAAAGACTCCACAAATGCAGTTATTTTCTGAATACCAATTTTTTTATTATTTGCCTACAGAAATTAAACTTATTACTGTGCTGAAAGCGTTTAAGAATCATTTTGCTTGTGGTTATTATACCCTATTAGTTCAGCAAGATTATTCATCATCATTAGTTAACGTTGGCAATTTTGTTTTGTTGCAGTAGTTACCTTTGTTTTATGGTACTCGCTCATTTATTATTCTACCTTTTTCTTTTACATTTTGCTCTTTATCGTGTGGTGTTGGAGTTGGGATACCATGTCCTCCACTTTTATTTCTGTTATTATTGTTATTATTTATTTTAAGAATGTTTTTCGCTGTTTTTCTTCTGTTTGACTCTTACCTACATGCGAGCATCATTTCTTGTGGTGCAGTTTGTTGCTAATATTGGGTAAAATCTGGACAGCAATATGGCGCCTAGTGTGCAAAGTAAACATTTGCCCACCTCTTGCGAATGTCCACTTTTGTTGCACCTGTTACTGAGTATAAATTCCCTGCTGAACGCCAAAAGTCCTGCTTATGATGGAATTTCGGCCCCTGTGCTTATTCGTCTTTCCAATCTTTCCTTCGAAAATGGCGCGTTTACCCCGTAATTTACAGCATACTGTGGTTATTCCTAGTTTTAAGACAGGTTGTCGTAAACACCCCCCAATAACTTTTGTTGTAATTTCTACGCAAATTGTGCTGAAAAATAACTCAATGACTTTTCCAGCAGTTCTGATTGGGGAGGCTTGACGATGTTCAAAACTGCACACTGCCAGAGGTGCCCGAGTTTTCTTCCCTGTGCCCCTCTTGGATTGGGGGCCTCCGGTGACTACCGCTACATCTGTCAAATAAAGAATAGCCTTAATAGAATTTAATTTTTCGTTTTTAGCGTCTTAAGCTTTTCAGAACACCGGAGAGGAAGTCATTTTTATTTTATTATTCAAAATGGCAAAAACCTTCCACGTAACAAATAAAATTGCCATACTGTACTAATTTTTTGACGAAGGATTACTTTTGACATGTTTCCTTTTTATTTTTATTTTAGCTAAACATTGCTACTTCTTCAGTAAATCTCCGCTATAGCATATTAAATTCTTTTCGCAGACGCCGTAAAAACAAGTTTTTTATCTGTCTCGCTGGTGAAATGCACGCAAGACGCATTTCCACCATGAAATGCATGCACGAGCCACCAGTGTGCAAGTTTAATACACAAAGCGCTCTAGCCAACACACTCCTAAATTTATGTTTCAGTTGAACTGCAAATTTGAACTCGAGCGGCCCAAAAGAAACGGCACGAACGAGGACATTAAATGAAGTATGAGTTTGCGAAAGGCTCCCGAGTTCAAATCCTGGACAGGCCCCCAAGAAATGGATGAAATTCCAAGAACGAGTTAATAATACACACAACTCTAACATGTCTCCAATCTCCAAGTCGCCCTTCTCTGGCCACCGTCGTCTAGTATTGATTTCACACTACTAAATTCGTTATGCACCAGGCACGTACCAGGCGCGCACCAGTCCGGCACAGCTCGCCTCGGATTTCGCACTTAAAAATGCTTAGCAGCCATGATTGCTCCAGCGGGAGGGGTGAACGGTGAAGTCCTCATCCCACAACAAAAGGACTGCTTGTAGGGAGAGAAGCAGCACGAGGAAGACAAGTCACATAAACAGGAGTGTTTACGAGTATTTGTGCACTTTCCTGACTTTTATTTTATCTAGACACAGGCTAGTGTGTCGCACCAAGTTAGGCAACAAAACATCACATCAATTCAATTGTCAAGGTTGTAGACCGTTGTAGCGCGACGCCATAGCGTCAGTGTCTAATATCCTGAAGCATAGCTTGGCACATTTCAGGTACTTGGGGAAAAATAATAATGCAGACCAAAAGCTTAAATTGTGGCAAAATAGCGAGGAATGACCCACCTGACAAAAATTAACTTGTGTAGGAATGTCAGCTAAGTGGCTTTAAATGCACAATTTGACCCTCAATAACGTTACAAATGTATTAGTAGTTTCTTCTAATTCTTCCAGTTTCTAGTCTGCTCATCCCATGTTAAGTAAGGAAGTAATTTTATTCATCCGACATAAATTACAAAATTAAGCACCAAAGCAAACACTCATTCCACAAGAGCTGATGCTCGCGTGTGGTTTGAGAGCAGCAGACAAAGTAAAACTGGCACTTTTGCAAACAAAATCAAAGGGTTTGGCACCAAAAATAAAACAACATCGAAAGAGGTTTTTTGATTTGATAAGATTCTAACCCGTAATTTTTAGTTGATTATCCGTTGGCCCTCTTCAACAAAAAATAAACAAAAAATACACCGAGATAAATATATACAAACACAACAAATTTATGAAAAGGGAGATAAAAGCAGAATACAAAGAGGAGTGAAATTTAGAAATCAATCTCAAAGAAAACACGAGTAAAGCAAAACAAACAAAGTTAGTCAAAATCCTTAGTAATAAATTGCAGAACCAAAAAATAAGAAATAAAGACAGAAAGCTGCAAAACATCAAAGTTTGTAAGAAAGGTAATGTTACGTTCAGCTCACAATGCTAAACAGGCTTCTAGACTATTTCTGTCCGGGTTAATCAGCGCTCTGAAGAGGGCCAACGGATAATCACATTACAACTAAAAAAGTACGTGTTAGAATCTTATCAAATCAAAAACCCGAACTGGTAAAAGGGACCGCGCCAAGTTCCGAATGGTTCGGCCCTTCAAAGGATTGATATCAACACACCAAAACATTCCCCAAGTAACCGACCGACTAATATTTTGAACGTTAAATGAAAACTTGAACATTGCTCCCGAAAGTAGCAATGTTCTAGTTTTCATTTTAAACCTTCGAACTATTAAACGGTGCGATTAAGTTGGCGAATGTTTTGGTGTGTTGATATCACTCCTTTGAAGGGTCGAACCATTCGTAATTGGCGGTCCCGTTTACCAGTTTTGGTTTTTGATTTGATAAGATTCTAACACGTACTTTTTTAGTTGTAATGTGATTATCCGTTGGCCCTCTTCAGAGCGCACCACCACGCTTTGGCATAGCGGCCAAGTTAGCTCACAAACAAGCATCCTGCGCGCGCTGGCGCGAGACGAACTTAGTAGTGTGAAATGGTAACCGCGCGTCCGGTACGAGACGAATTTAGTGTGAAATCAATACAGGGTGACTGATGCTTGGTGTCGTCTATTTTGCCCGACTTGCCACGGTGGGAAGGCAGGGTTTCGTCCGCCGTTCGGAGCTCAAGTGTGGAGGCTTTCCTTAGTCGTATTCCTAAACTCAATGCTCAGCACGATTCGCATCGCGTGCGTATCGTTCGTGTGACGTCATCGTGTGTCATGTGGCCGCTGCGTATTTTCGTCCCACGTTGCGTATCGTGAAGAAGTTTAGGAACTGCAAATTCATTGTTTAAAATTGCGGCGCAGGTGATCGCGATCGTGTTGCCGACAATTTTGACATTGCAACGGCATCTCAACCCTTCAAATGCCAGTCGATGATCATGTTGAACTTATTTTACGAACTGCTTTGAATTTCAAGCTCCCATTACACAAAGCCAAGTGACACAAAAATAGAAAACTTGGTGGTCACGGTGGTGATGTCAGCCATTTTGTTTTAGTAGCGTACGCTCGCGATGCACCTCGCTTTACGTATCGTCTGAAGGCCTCTCCAGACAGAAGAAAATTTCGTGCGAAGCAATGCGCGACTACGTACCTACAAGGTCAAAATTGCCGCAATTGTATGGTTGGTGTTGCGTTAAGGACCAATATTGAAGTCTTTTTTACACCATACTGCGATTACGTGTAGCCGCGAGCAGCCAGTCTGGTTAGGGCTTGAGGCGGTGCGCAGTGCGCTGCGCATGGCGTTTCTCTCATGTTCCCAAACCGCGCAGCGCAACCGTTAGGAACGATTTCGTGGCCAACACGCGTGCGCAGCGTGGTGCGCAACGTTTAGGAATACGACTCTTCACTTCGAGCGCTCACGTTGGAGACTCACTGGCGAGCTTTCCGACCTTCGCTTTTACGCACGAGCACATCCGGATTTGCGGTACTGCATCCGGATGGGGCACAGGGAAACAATCTCAGGCGACGCCTGGGAGTTGGCTCCTTGCCGGATAGAGGACGAGTGCACTTCCCATGCCTTGCGTTGCCAAAGTACAAGGTGCACTGTTTACCACAATGTCGCGTTACACCTTTGGCTGTAGACTGGACAGTGACGGAAAATTTAGAAGTAAATTTCGCCACCAATTTGAAACGCAGCTATGCCGTGGAGACAAGTCGCCTGACGAGACTCCCAGGTTTGGCGAGTCTCACATCCTGAAAGCAGTGTCGGATTGGGCCACCTGGGCATCTGGGGATCCTCGGGAGCGCCCCACTAAAAGAGGCCCTTGTTAAAAAAAAAACGATTTTTTTTTTTTTTTGGAAAATAAAAAATAAATTCGTATGAAAATTGCATCCCGGAGTTGCAGGAAAACTTCTTTAAAATACGCCAGCTTGCGGCGCTACCCAAGCACACCCCCCACCTCCCCTGTCAATGAGCACCCCCGAAAACAGGAGCCCCTGAAGTATATTCCCGGGGAAGGCCAGACCCTTCCCAATCCAACCCTTCCTGAAAGTCAACCTAAACGCCATTCTGATTTACTCATCGGAGTAGTTAAAAAAAAAATAAGAGATAAATCTGAGAGATAAAAAGTTACAAATGGATGAGCCTTTCCGGTATCTGTGCCTGAAACATAGTACAAAAGAAAAGAATTCTCTCCTCTGTCCACAGCCCCTCTTCCTCCCATTGTTGGTCATTAATCTTCGAATTCTCGCACACACAAAAAAAAAAAAAAAACCGACGGTTGGAAGTCCAAATTACGCTCACCTGTCATCTGATAAGAGAAATAAATTTCTTTCGATAAAAGTTTGAAGTTTAACCCTGTCATTTATTTTTCTGGCGCTGGAAAATGTTATATAAAAAAAAACAATTTGTAGCTGCCCTCTGCAACGGTGGAAGATGTTAATCCAAAGTAAGGTTGAATAGTGCCGGCCTAACACTGATTCACACGTAATAAATAACGCGTGTCATGCCGCACCGTACTTAACCCAACTGTGAAATTTGAATTCACACGTAATAAATAACACGCGCCGTACCGAACTGGGCCACATTGGAATTAATCGCAGGGATGGTGATGGTGTTGGATTAGCAAGCACGAAGAGACTTTGTATAGAAAACATAGTTAATGTTTAGTCATTAGAGGACGTTAAATATATTTGTGTGAACCGGGAACTGCCCAAACCGAGCAGTCGTGAAGAAGTGAACTCACCTTACAAATAAACAAGCTTCGTTGCACGTAACGTAACAGTTGGTTACAAGGTACTCAGTAACTACAAATGGAGTACCTTGTAACTACCCGTGCCCAGAGGTCGTGAAGAAGTGAACTCAGCTTACAAATAAAAACAAGTTGCATTGCATGTAACAGTTAGTTACAAGGTACTCAATAAACTACAAATTGTACAAAATGCGATTAATTAAGAGGTGAAACATAGGATAGTAAGAGTTGCCTCGTGACCGGAAGTAACACAAACAAACTTTCAAACGAACACAATTTGATTTTAATTGTCAAATCAACTTTGCTGTTTACTTCATACAAAGGATTTGGAAGACGTCCGTGAAAATTGGTGAGGATGCACCACGCTAACATTTAAGTCTCTTGGCATAAAATTCCTCCAGAAAAAAAAAACAGATGTAGATAAGACGGTGTGAAGTTTGGTATGATCACAGTGCTATGAAAGTTGTGGTATTCTCCCCAACGCTCTAAATTCTTGATAGCAGTAATAACGGGAAGAAAAAGCATGTGTCGACATGATCCGATACAACTGAACCTGAATTTTTGGAATGGGCCCCCAATGCGCAAGTCATTCTCAAGATCAGGATAATGTCACGTGAATTTTTTTCTTCATTATTACTGCTCACTTGCCATCGCTAGCAATTCACAATGCTTTCTGTTCTGTGTTTCCTCAATTATTATTAGGCCTACTTCGGATTTTTGGCCTAATTTATCTTTCCAAGTGCCGAAGATTTAATGTATTTAGCTTACATTATAAAAATTAAGTGCTAGATGCCTTACGGCAGTGTAAGGTCCCAAACTAGCTAGTTGGATATTGGTGTTCACCAATTCTTGTATGGCCGTATAGCTTTAATCTTCAATCAGACCAAAAGGCCCTGCTGTGGCTTGTTGGCAGCACCACTAATACCAGTAATAAATTAATTTTAAATAAAAATAATTGCAATAATGCATAATTTAAGTAATCTCGTCAAGTGAAGACAAGACACAAATAGTACTACGAGCTTATCGGTTGACTAGATTTTATTTAGAATTTAAAGAGAAATTAATTATTCGGCTACTCAGTTTTGCCAAATTAATTGTTACACTGAGGCTAGAATCCACCTCTGCAAATTAACCCCCCCCCCCCCCCCATTATTCAGGTTGGAATAATTTTATCAATTTAAACATAAGTTTGCTTGGCATATTACATTTGTATATAATAAATACAGCAATGCGCAACATTGACATATTTCAAATGGCATAAACTATTATGCCATTACATTTATTATACGGTGAAGCGCGGCCATTACGCGAATCAATGCTCCGGATTGCGAAGCAAAGCAATTTAATCCTACAGGTGATCAGCACCCAGTTCAAAATGGAATAAATGAATTCCCACGACGAATCCAGTCCGCAATGGATCACACTAACCCGGAGGCAACCCATATGTTCGATGGGTTAATAATTTCCCGTAATTAATGGGTATTTTCCACCGCGTCGTTGTTGGTACTAGAGCTGCGGCGAATCCATCAAGGGCAATTGAAGAGCTGCCACCCTGGAACCCATGGTAGGTGAAATTCACGTACCGCATTTCTAAATAACTAAAGTGGTGCCCATGAGCAATGACTGCTTATACTAACCACTAGTTATTTGAAGTAGCAAAAATTATTTATTTTCACTCGCCATCATTTGTAATGTATTTAGCCTACATTATAAATTAAGTTTAAGTTCCCTTATGGCAGTAAGGACCCAAACTAGCTAGTTGAAGTTGGGGGGGGGGGGATGAGGCATGATCAATTGGCTGCCACCACTTTTATTGCCTTTACAGTAAGTGACAAAGCCATGTGATAGAGCTGATACATTTTAACAGGTGGGGCTGCTAGACATCACCCGCTATAGGCCAACAGTCAAGATTATTACATAGTTGGAGCGTAGCTTCGTTATGAAGACACTCCAATGTAATCTTAGACCGCGCATCACGCGAAAACCACATGGACTATCCAAACCAAACTTTGCATGCATTAGCACCGGAGTCCGGACAAGGTTTATCAAAATAAAAATCCGGAATCGGGCATTGGGTTGAGGAACCATCAGGGTGACAAAATGGACCAACAGCAACAACAACAACGAGACGCGATGCCGTTTCTAATTGTTCAAGGCTCCAATTGTTAAAAGATTGATTGTTCATGATAAACAGGCGGCGTTAGGCGGTAATAAACCAAATTCAAGATATTCTCACTTTTCGTCGACCGATTTGGACGTTTGAATACACCATTTTCACGGTTTTTTCACCACCTTTCCAATGGCCCAAACTCCAAGCAGCTGTCTCTTATTGTTGAGAAATTACAAGGCAAATCCGATCCGATCAGATTTGACAGCCAAACAGCAAAGAAAGCGGAGCCCGCTCCATTATGTCAACAGTGGAACTGATGACAGCCCAAGTACTATTGAAATGATAATGGTTTTACATAAGGTATATATATATACAGCCTACCTCAAAACCTTTAAACCTCAAACACCACATCAGGAGACCGTAAAGCACAGTCGGTAGTGGAGATTTGAACAAAGTAAAAAGAATGGTTGCAGGAAAATACAGGCCAAATTTTGTGTGTGCCATCTAGTATAGCACCAACTAACCCTTAACATACCGGAAACGACAATAGGAAATCAATACTGCCCGTTAAAGAGCCATAGTAATATGGCGACCTCGATTCCGAAAACGGGGAGTGTTTCTTACCCAATCCTAAAGCAAAACGGATGGAGACACCTTTAAGTAGCACGGATACTGTTTCCCCTTGAAACATAGGTCGCACTTCTTTTGTTTATGCTAGGTTCCGAACTCCCTTGAAAGAAAGTTGACGTTGAAGCAAAGCGAGTTCAACCTACATATGAATGTGGGTTGGTCTAATCACGCAGCGTAAGGGATGGAGGGACACTCAGAATCACGAGCGTGTTGCATGCTTTCAGTTCCGGTTTGGCTTGATGACGTCACGCAGAGCGGCCATTTTCCCTTCATGAAGTAAACATAACATTGGAGGAATACGCAAGATCCGGTAAGATTGCAGAGGATCACGAGAAAGGGGAGGGGGAGGATTAAAATACGCCACAAAAACGACTATCATCTGTGAACTATAAGACGGTTTTATGAGTAAATAATTGTAAGCTTACAATAATATTTTATTCTTTTTTAATGTGTTAGCCTAACAAAAAATTGAAAAAACCCCATTGAAAGGCATGTAAATGAATATAGCACTTTCTTCAAGCCACGTTACGTGGGCCGTAACCGTACGTACCGTACTCTTCTCACAAACCAAATTTTTTTTTCACCTCTTTTAAGCCTGATTGTAAACTTTGATCCACAACTTAAGAAACTACAAAATGGTAGTACCTTTACGAAACTGCAACAGAGAAGGCCCAATTTTTTAGGCTCACGGATCGTGGTAAACTGTAGTGTTAGGTTTTGACTTGTAAATAATTTTTTGCTTGGATAAAAATTCAGTAAAAACTAAAGAATTCAATTTAAAGGAAGGCAAGAACAAAAACAAAATGCAGGTGTTTGTTTGTGAAGAGAAAATAGTCTTATGATTTGGGGAGTAATGCAGTTACCGGTACATGATTTTTTTGCTTAATTTTTATGCATATGTTACTCCTGCGTGGATTCGTCAACCACGAAAACCAAAGTCTCCCATTTAATGAATAAATAAATAAAAATTATTCGTACGAATAGCTGGCTGGTTGCCGAATGGCCCCTGGGAAAAACAATTGCTACTACCTGTGAAAGGACAAATTTCATTTCCTACGCCTAACTTCTGGAGTGGCAGGGGGTCGACGAAAAGTTATTTTAATTCTTCTCTACTTCTTCCCCCCCCCCCCAATCCCCCAACGGGCATGCGAAATGGCGTCATACTTAGGACCTTTTCTTACTTTTTTCCCTAACAAGCCTACCAAGAAATAATTTATATGTTATTAGTCGCAAAATACACTCATAAAGCCCACTGTTTAGTTTTTGCATCCTGGTATATTCGAAAAACTGCCATTAACGGCAATGTTGATTTCCAGGAAGAAATTCCTTTTTTTTTTTTTTAAATTTAGTTTGTAAAATGGTAAAGGTGGCGAGGGATTTTGACAAGACAACAGTACACATTACAACGAGTTGAACGGGACGGAAGCCAATGGGCTCGAAATTGGTTAACTAATTACGGATGCAAACCTATTTACGTTACCTTTTGGACTTATATGTCAGACTGCATATGATTTCAGAGGTCCTGGGTTCGATTCCCCGCTCAGGCAGTCTGACATATAAGTCCAAAAGGCAACGTAAATAGGTTTGCATCCGTAATTAGTTAACATTACAACGAGTAAGGCCACGCAAATTTAATGGTTTGGTTTACAGCAGAGATGGAACTGACCCATAGGTCGGTGGGTCAGCGGGTCAAATGGGTCACATTTTTATCGTGAGTCAAGTGGGTCATGGGTCAAGACCGTTCGCTCACCGACTCACGGTAATCTTACGGTAATCAGTATTCTTACTAGTACTCTTAAGAGTTTCTTACTCTTACAAAAATAGTTTCCCCCCAGAAGGCTAAAAAAAATCCAAAATAAAGGGGCCGGGTGGGGAGGGGGAGGCGGGGGACAGAAATGCTTCTTTTGCATTTATTTTATTCTTAATCAAACAAACGTTTTAATTCAAAGGTTCCCCACCCACCCCCCCCCCCCCCCCCCCCCCCCCCCCCCCCCCCGGCGCCCCCCCAGGTCTAGTAAGGCCTACGTTAAAAAAAAAAATGGTTCGTGATAACTTACTACCAACCTTTTTTATTAACGTTGGCCTAATAACACATAAATGGTCCGTGGAGAGATGGACAATCTTTAATGAAGGCTGGAATGCGTGAGGGGGGGGGGGGGGTCTTTATATACCTGTATTTATCACCAACCCTTTCTTTAACGTATAATACTGTGTTTTTTTTTTCATAGCGTGAGATGGGTCATGGACAATGGGTATCACATTTTATTCTTTATTGGGCGGGTCAAGGGTCATCGTGGGTCAGGGATCGAGTGGGTCAGGTGGGTCATGGGTCGGAAAAAAGTGGCCCACTTCCATCTCTGGTTTAAAGGCGCGTGCGGGTGTCTTATTATCGCGGGTCAAAATTTTTTATTTCATTCTTGGTCCCACCCGCTAACAATCGTATTTTCACCAAATTTTGACCGATTTTGACAATCCAGTATACCATTTTAGCCGGCTCGAAACGAGCTTCTCCGTTGGTGCAAATTGCTCAAACCACTAAAAGGTTATTTGGCAAAAATTAACATGTTTGCAATACTAGATGACGTAAATAAATAATATAGTTGCAGAAAATTTTACTTTTTTAGGCTGACTGCATACTCTTTCAGCTTTGAGCTACTGTAAATGTCAAACAAAATGGGAGCATTTAAATAAAATTAATAAAAATAAATAAAATGCCTGGTTGCCTGGTGCTGCATTTGCAACTTCGCCCGTAAATCAAACCATTTTTTTTTTGCATGGCCTAAAACATGATTAGTTTTCACGAATTTTTTTTTTTTTTTTCTTGCGATTATGTTTTTATTCACCCATGTATAAGCTGAGACGAAGCCCAACCAACGCGTGTGTCGGAAAATGTCCTCAGTCCGAAAATCACAAGGCCAGACCTAATAAATTATTGTGCGCGCAGCGTATCTTGAGTCCTGGAGATATTTTATGAGCGGCTACATCTTCCTGGAGGGAGCGGCTTTCATCGACGGCCGCCATTGTTTTTGTAACCATCTAGGATATCAACAAGGTGCTCTTCTCTCGAAAACATGATACAATAGATTACCTGTATTCGTTCTGGGGCGAACTGAAGAAAGGCCGCGGACTCTATAAGCTACAGGATTAAAAATAGAAAAAACAAAAAACTTTTTTTTTTAAAAGCCTGAATTTTGCGCGAAAACGGAATCTACTCTTTAATTTCTGCCGTCCTACCTCCTCCTCTCCACCCCAACCCTATCCCCGAAATATAAATTTTGTCTTTGGTACGACTCTGTTTATAAGTTGCTACTTTTAATACGAGTGTTCTTTTGGTTGATGCGATTACATTTCGTGTTAGATACGACTCGATCGTAACTTGCACGGACGGATTGTGTATTTTATTTCAATAATAAATTCCCACGCGGCGTTAAAAGATCTGTATTTACATGAGACTACATGCTTCTGCGTTCTTCGACGAGTCAACAACATCTTTGTACACCATACATTTTCTGTTACAGAACCAACGGAATCCAACGAAAAGATACGAGTTGTTTCGAAACGAAGAGGGGTAAATGGCCGCTGGCAAGTAGAAGGGCAAACTCCCGTTTCGCCAAATCCCGTTTCGCCAAATCCCATTTCGCCAAAACGAATTTGACAAAATTTTACGTACACGAAATGTAATACTTATTTCTATGTAATGGGGCTTTAAAAGGCAAACATTTAACAGAGACAAGCAGTGGTCGAATAAGCCCACTTAATTTATTAGCGTTTTAAAAACTGGTAATACAGACGGAAAAAACGTGTACTTTAAATGTTGTTTAGAATGCTGGTCGTCACCGCGGGCGTCACTACGTCAATGCCAAGGTTCTCTTTTAAGAATAGTTAGTTATACACGTGTGGTTAAGCTTTTCCAAACGGGAATTCCCGTTTTTCAGAATCTCGTTTCTCAGAATCAAAATATTCTTAAAAAAATTAACATTGCAGAAGTTAAACAGGCATGCCTAATTGTTAGTAATTTTTTATTAGTTATGGTTTCTGATGTTACGTGTTTAGCCGCAGCGAGCGCGGCAGTGCGAGCGAGGCACGTAATTTGAAACAAATTATTTTGTAAAATGAAATTCTGTAAAACGGGTGTTTGTGTATAAATGTCTGACCATTATCATGTTATAAATGTTCGTGTTTATATGTTTTAAATGTTTCGTGTGCCTACAATTTCGTGAACGATATTTGGCGAAATAGGATTTGGCGAAACGGGACTGGCCCCTGAGGCAAAAGCTGTTAATCTGCTTTCTTTTTGGCGAAACGGGACGTAACCAGTAGAAGTAACGTCAGGTGCGCAGCCGCAGAAGCGTCTCCAGAACGAGCTGGGCAACAGCAGCTAAGATGGAGTGTCTTGCCCCCGAGGGATTTGACAAAGCTAGAAATCTCGTACGACCCAAGATTTAGATTTACAAATCCGTTGCAAATCTTATGCAACTCTTGTAAATCTTGTGTAAATCATCGAAATCATGTGTAAATCATTCAAATCTTGTAAATCACACAAATCTGGCGTAAATCATTTAAATCTTACTGAAATCTTTTGTAAATCTTTAAATCTTTTGCAAATCCATGTAAATCTTTTTTAAAAATCTCGCGCAAATCATCACATCTTACTTAAATCTTAGTAAATCTTTAAATCTGTGTAAATCTGCAAAACTTTCTAAAAATTTTCTGCAAATCCGTGTAAATCTTTCAAAACTTCATGTAAATCATTAAATCTTACTTAAATATTTTGTTACTCAAATCCGTAAATCTCCGTAAATCCGTTGGAAGATTTACAAATTTACAAATCGCGTACACTTTTTTTTTTGTTTTTGTCGGGTCCGTCGCTTGTCCGTCACACATAGCGTCATAGTATTTAAGTCCATGGTTTAACTCGAATACGATCCACTTTACTTCGGATTTGCCCATCCGTTCGAAGCTCCTGTCCCATTTAATCTGCGTAAATACGGATTAGTCATGCGCACGAAACAGGTAAGCACGCTATCATGGTCGACCCGGGTTCGGAAATCTCTGGATTACAATTTCGGATCGGGATTGGCTGGCCCGAAACCCGTTGCCAGTCAGCCCACCAGCCGGATAAAACTTGAAAGCTATTATTGGGGTGGTGGGATCGACTTCTCGTCTTCCGAGTTCTTTGAGCTGGTGTATCGGAACGCGTAGCAATGATTCGTGACTCGAATTTCATATCTGTCCCTTTTCCCCGTTGGTCGTATTCTTCGCGTTATGAGTTTCGGCCAACGGAATATTTTTTCTGTGTGCGCGCTGATTGGTTTACAGTCCTGGGCGGTGGGCTAAAGTCCTCGGGGAAGATCGGGTGCGCTGGGGGCGAAGTAGACGTGCCGCGTTTGTCGAGTGAGAAGTTAGTCGCAGGAACCATGATAGCTACACCTCACTTGCCGGCCTAATAAACTCTGTGGGCTGACTTTGTCTGGGTGTGTGGTGATATTGATGGAACGGTATTTTTTTCCGATCATTTTTTTGCGTGTATTTGGGTTTACCGAAGACGAGTGAGTAACGATCGACTTAAAGGCTGGTGTGCGGAGCGGGGTGAAATGAATGATTGATGGCCCGGCTTCAGGCAGAGAAAGTTTAACACGAGTGGTGGAACGGATTTTGTGTCAGCAGGGAACTGGTTCGTTTGTTTTGTAAGACAGCATGCTTGTTGCGGCTTGTCTTGACTGTATTACGATCGTGCCATCTCCTCCAATTTGCTTTTTATCGCTGAGTTAAAGGTAAAATAAAAAGCTGCCAAGTTGGGTAAGTTGGCGTATTGGTTGCATTTTTCTTCAACCATTAACTGTAAGACGTCACTCCCTTTCTTTTAGAAGTAGTTTTGTTTGTCAAGGCTGGACACAGCTTCCTTAATGTAGAAAGGCTGAACGCTCGCATTCACGTAGCATGCGAACCGCGTCGGTCAAGACCATCAAAAACTGCCACGAGGCGCGCTGAAAGCACGAGCAACGAAATACAAACTTCGCCACCTCATAGCAGTGATTAGTGTTAGCGGGTCGCGCAAGAACGTGGTAAAAACTTCTCATTATTAGATTTTCCGGTGTTGCAGCACTAAACGAACATTATTTTATGGTGACGGTGACTATTCTTGAAGTCTTCGGACGATTAATTGCTACATCAAGGGGATCGTTTGATACATTTTATATTCTCATTAAAAATGTATCAAACGATCCCCTTGATGTAGCAATTAATCGTCCGAAGACTTCAAGAGTATAGTCACCGTTACTATACCTTCATTCTTCATCTGGTCGAAATTCGTGAAATTAAACCTATGGAGTCTTTGTTTTGACGTCGAGTGGACAAAGAGGTACGTAGCATGAAGCCATTGTTGTCAAACTTTAATAATTTAGTGTCAATGTAGTTATAAGTTTAAAATTCGCGTATCACGCGTCACGAGTACCTCTCACAGTTCAGTCCGCATGCTAGAGCAGTTCATTTTGGGGTATTCGCAGCACGACTGGTGACAGAATCGGAGGTTTAGTGGATGACGCTTCGAATTTCTATTGCCAAGCCTTACAACATATAGGGAAACCTTGGTCTAAGGGAAAGTATGTAGCTAATGCCACTCTTACGCTGCTAATGGTAAAAGATTTGGGTGAAACTAGTACCTGCTTTCAACAATTGCCGCCAAAGGGGCTCATCGTCAATGAACTGAATGGCAAGGCGTCACTATCCACGTTTACGTTCCTGAGCGTCGCCACGGAGTCGGAAACAAGTTAGCGTTACTAAAATAGATACGCTAACGTAAGAATACTTAATTCGCACCTTACAAATATGGTAGTGCAGATTAGGAGGTTGGATTAGTTTTCAGCTAGGTCAGAACTGGTAGATCAAGGTTTCTTTTCTTTAATCCAGCATTCAGATTTGAGACGGGTTGTATAGCTACGAGTGGAGCTAAGTATAACGCATAGTTTTGTGTTCAAAGAAGCCATCCACTCGCCAGTTAAATCCTTATCCGTGGTTCAAGTTTCTTGTAACGAACTGAAAACTGTTCGAATTGACCACAGAATAAACCTTTCAACTTCAAATACTGCCCACACGAGAATACTGCGTCAGTTTTCGAGGGCATTGTCGCTGTTGCCATAGTTGAATGACGCCGTCGACGCCGCCATTTTTTATCTCAAGTTTCCGGGGCTCTCCGGTGGGTTTACTGGTTTACCCTGATGCTATGCTGCCTTGGAGAGACTGACACAATTCGTCCTCTCGTACCGTTGATAAAAGCATTAAACAGGATGGAAAGTCAGGGCTCGACAAGGGTTAAATAAATACGGATGCAAACCTATTTACGTTGCCTTCTGGATTTATATGTCAGATAGCCTGAGCGGGGAATCGAAACCACGACCTTTGAGACCAAAGGCGTAAGTCCTACCACTGAGCCATACTGGGACGGTCTCAGCGGTAGGGCTTATACGCCTTCGGTCTCGAAGGTCGTGGGTTCAATTCCCCGCCCAGTCAGTCTGATAAAAGTCCAAAAGGCAACGTAAATAGGTTTGCATCCGTATTTGTTTAGTTGATAAAAGCAAGCACTATTTTACCCCACTTTTTTTTTATAAGCGTCATACCCACTTTTCTACCCTGGAAATGTTTCTGAGTTGTACGTTAATTTATGATTGAATTCCCAGAATACGGTACACTAATAATTAACGCTATGAGTACAATTTGTAGGTATGCTTTGAGCGCGTCTAGCGGCAGTTTTTCACAGTTTTTTAATGGTTTGGCTCTCATGCCGTCCCAAAGCGAGCGTCAAGCCTTTAGCAATATTAGGAAATCTTGAAATCTGACAGGTTTGTTTTATTACCATCCCAATTTAGAATTCTTTAGCCAACTATCTTACAATTTTTATTCGGAGATCTGTTGGCGTAAATCATTTCTAGTCTGACAGCCTTTAATTTCAGAAAACTCCGATCGCAAGTCAATGGTAAACGATCGTAATTTAGAATGGGGGTATAGACAGGCCGCTCCCAGCTGTGGCCCAGTTTTACAGATCCTTTATGCGTTAGGCCTAAACCTAATGTAAAAGAGATGTAGGGCACATATAGGCACCGGATAATTAGGCACCGGACACGTACGCGCCTCAATAATATTTAGGCACGGGACAAATAGCAGCCAGACAAATAGGCACTCAGACATAATATAGACACTGGACAATTAGGCACCAAGTTTTTTATATTTAAAAAAAAATATTAATTGAGGTGGATTGCCATCAAATTATTTATCGTTTGTTTTAATTCTGGGACGATTATTCGTGTGGGACCATTGAGGGGGAGATTTTTGTGGTGAATTGATGTTCCAAATTACGCTGCCTCGCTAATGCTACCGCGCTTACTGCGGCTAACACATAAAATCAGGCATGCTAGTGTAATACAGATGCCAACAAATCTTTAGCAATTTTGAACGCTATGAACATTTTATGGTAAATTTTATCTTCCCCCCGCCCCCTAATTTGAGGGCAATTCATCCCAATTAAAAAAAAAAATGTTAAAATCTTGGTGCCTGTTTTTCCGGTGTCTATATGTCTGATTGCCGATTTGTCCGGGTGTTTATTTGCCAGGGTGCCTATTTGTCGAGTGCCTAAATCGGGGTGCCTACGTGTCCGCGTACCATGTAAAAGAGACATACCAGCTCAAGAGACATAGCGATCAAGAGCAGATCCATGCCAGTCCCCTCCCCCACCATTAACGTCGACTTTATGAATGCGGCCCTTAAACTATCCTTTATTGGGGGCTTTGTTTATCACTTTACCTTAGCATTTACCACTAATTTTTCTCAAGTTTGCGTTTTTAAATCACCCACGTAAGTTGAATCATAAATTTCACCGGATAATTTCGATTTGGAATAATCCCCTTATTGCAAAATCATTTCCCCCAAGAAGATTGCGCCAATCGGAGGCAAACTACATAAGTTGAACGGGATTATGGGGACTTCCAGGTACTATTAAACCGTCCCGCAAACCAGCAAGTAGTGCAGATTTGTTTGCGTCAGCCCGGCGAGGACCACAAATTTTATGAGTAGATTTGTGTTTTTCATGCGTGGGACAACTTAAGTGGCGTGACCGGCTTAAAGCATCAGGTTGTTATTGCCCCCGTGTCCCAAACGCCCGCCGCTTAAGAATGATGGACAGGATGTTGCCCGACTTATCCTACTAAGAAATTTTAGTGAGTTCGTGAGGCTCCCGATTCAGATAGTGTCTTGTTACCCTCGGCGTGCGGCCAATTTCATGGTCGTCGAATCCGGCTTTTATAGCCTCATAACCGAGTTTTGCATAATGGGGCCTCCCCGTTCCGCAACCTCCCCCTGGGGCTTACAGCCACGCAACCCCCCCGCGCCATTTACCCACCCCGACGAAACCATTACCCGGTAGTAGGGGGTAGCCATAAAAATATCACGACGCGACACACAAAGCTGTAAGGTTTCATTAGCGTGTCGCGCTCGTGCCGTCTCCCCGGTACCTCTGGCGTCTTAGGAACGCATTTAGTTGTAAACCTTTTCCAGCTCTCCTGTCACGGTAACCCTGAGTAATAACCGGTCCCGAGCTAAAGGAAAAAGCCGGGGACGATGACGACAAGGGGCGGCCGGCGACTTCGAAATTCGGGCTCCGGCTTGTTATGTGGGTTTTAAAAAGAGTGTTGCTCTCCGCTTCGATCTGGTGGGCTGGTGGAGTGTGGGAGTATATGGCACTAATTTTAATTGTGTTCGTGTCGACGGAAAATTTTATTCATAGGAAAATTCGTTGATTTAAATTGGTTAAACAGGATTCGCACGACCCTTGAAAACCCTTGAACGTGCTAGAGTTTCCATCACATAGTGGCTGAAGGCAGGGCCGCCCAGAGGTCTAATGAGGCCTATGGACCCAAATTTACTATTGCCCCCCCCCCCTCACGCCTTTGTGTGGGATTAGTATGCTTATTATAGGCAAGGGCCCTGCAGAACGTCAAAAATAGGTGGGCTGAAAAACTCAGAAAGGGCTTTTACAATTTTAGAAGCACCCAGACCCACGCAGCCCTAAATGCATAACTCCGCTCAAATAAGCGATTTGCAAGAAGTATAGTCTGCACAGAGACGAACAGAGAGTTTGAAAGTCGAATACAAGCCGTTTGGTTTTATTTTATGGATTTGGTTAATGGGTAAACCAAGCCAATGGTAACACTGTTTGCCAATAGATTCTTGAAATTTAACCCACCAAAGAAAAACGATACACGTAGATTTATCAGGGAGGAAATGCGTTCTGAGCGGTGATTGGCTGCTTTCATGTGGCGTACAAAAATAAAAAATAAATGAGGTTAATTTTCTGTTTACACTTTTTTTATTGGCTTTTTTAATTTCGTTTTTAAAATGACTACCCTTATTTTAATTCGTGTGACGTTACGAATACTATACAATCTAAAATGCAGCTTGTAGTTGAGCAAACGTCTCCAAACGGGCACTACAAATTTCACCCGGACATAGTTGTTAATTCGAAAAAGTGAGGGATATTCATAATTTTTAAAGCACTTAAAAGAAACCCAAACCTTAATTATGTATAGAATATAAAGAATAAACCCGACGGTGCAAGCAAAAAAAAAAAGCAAAAGAGCAAAATCCCAAAATCGTGTAAGGGAAAGTTCGGATACCTAAAGATTATTCAAAACTGGATGTTGAAAAGAAGCCCAAATGGTAATTCAACAGGTGAGAAAAATTTTGAAAATCGTGTTACGGAAAGTTTAGAAACGTGAGGGTTATTCAAAATTTGATATTGAAAAGAATACCAAATTTTAATTGAAAAAAAATCCTGGAATTTTGCAAAACAATGTCAGGAAAAGTCCTGTGACGTGAAGGATATTCAAAACTACACGTTGAAAAGAAACCCAAATGTTGACTGCAAATTTGGGAAATTCCGGGAAATTTGCAAAGTCATATCAGGGGAAGCATGAAAACGCGACGGATATTCAAAACTGGATGTTTAAAAAAAAAAAAGCCCAATTGTTAATTTGACAGGTCAGGGAAGTTTGCGAAATTGTGTCAGGGGAAAGTTCGGAAATGGAGGGATGTTCAAAACTGGAAGTTGAAAAGGAGCCCAAATGTATATTCTACACGTCAGGAAAACTTTTTAGACCATGAGAGGGGAAAGTTCGGAAACGTGAGGGTTACTCAGAGTATATAGAAGTTAAAAAGAAGCCCAAATGTCAAGTCTGCATGTCTGGAAAATTTTCATAATCATGTTGGGGAAAAGTCCGGATATTCTAAACCATTTATCGTGTCTTGGCTTCGTCTTCAACTTGAATTGCTGCAGCACCGTACGCTGGCCATGTTTATTCGGAAGCCCCCTCTGGAATTTCTCCATGACTTGATGGAATTGATGATTTGCAGCGGTCACCGGCGGGTCCGGCTTGCTAAGTCACGGCTCGTAATTAAGTTGGCAGCTATCAACATTTCGCGTTCGGGCCAACAAGTAAATATTGACTGAGTAAGGCTTGTGGTCATTGCGGGCCTTCGCTCGTCGGTCACTCGAGCTGGGCGTTGGATCTTGCAGCATAAAGCCATTTAGGCCAACTTCATTCCTTTGCGACCACATCCGGTTTGAGGAGGTTCCAGTGACTTAATCTGACCCATGTAAACATACTTGCAGCAGACGAAGACGATTTCGATTCGCGTTCAACAGGTGAACGTCAAACGGTTGGAGACTAAAATGAAAAGACGTAGGCAACAACGAAACACGGTACGAGAAATAAGCCAATAGGCGTACCGTAAAATGGGTAATGGTAAAAAAAATCAAAGACAAATCAACGTTATTCAGTTCCCTTTTTCTTCTTGAGGGACACGTTCCCACGCTCTAATTTTGAGGTTTTCTTCACTACTGGTCCCAACACACCTGATTTCAATGATTTGCAAATACATATAATTATATATATACAATATAATAATCCACCCAAAACCAAAACTGGTAGAAAAACCCGCCAAGTTTCCAAAAACGATCGGCCTTTGAAGGTAGTGATATCATTCATCCATGGAAAGGTCAATCCTATTAGCCAAGTTAATCGCACCGACTAATAGTTCGAAAGTTAAATGAAAACTTGAAGATTGCTACTCGCTGCAGCAATCTTCAAGTTTTCGTTTAACGTCCAAAGTATTATTGGGTGCGATTAATTGGGTAATAGGACTGACCTTGGCTGCCTTTCCATGGTTGAATGATATCACTACCTTCAAAGGCCGATCGTTTTTGGAAACTTGGCGGGTTTTTCTACCAGTTTTGGTTTTGGGTGGATATCACAACTTTCATACGGTACACCGTGTACACCGTGTACAGGGTACACCGTGTTATCTTAATCTGTACCTTTTTTCTAGAGGAATTTGACATCTATAAATTTTCACATTTCTAATTTTCTAATTTTCGAAATTTCTAAATTTCCAATTTACCATTGCCAATCAGCCGTTAGAATAGCCAAATTGCCACGGCTTAGTTTATTGTATTACCACTTTTCACATGCTTCAGTTGCTTAAATGCCATTTTGGGACACACTGGCTAACAATCGCTGATTTCGTTCGCTTCGCTCACTCAATCAGCGCATCCCCTTCAGTTGTTTTGTTTATCCCTGCACATTCCCCTTAACTTTTCAAGATTTCATTGACATTTACTCATGCAGAAACCCCCGAAGGTCTCTGTTACTAAAACAACAGAACGCGAAGCATTTTATTTGGGGTTATTAACAAAAAACCCGGTAGCTCGTGGATGCTCGTATTGTTGCGTAACCATCATCTAACGTGCATCCTTTTATTCTTACGCAATCCACGGCAACGTTAATGTTTCCTTATTTTGTCCTTCGTTATAGTTCAGTTCTTAGTTCGTCCAGGCTTTTACAATAAATGTAAAGACCAGTGTTGATTGTTCAAGACATTGTTGCTTGAAATATTTGGTTGCAACTTAGAAAAGAAACGAAATTTAAATTCGCTGGTGGCGAATTTCAAAACCTTCCCACGCATTTATCCTAACCCCTACAACTCTCAAACCAACAAAAGGACCATGCTCAGATCACCATGCATCCGTGTGCCAAAATTCAGCTACGTAGGCCTTCTCGATTTTGCGCTAGCCATGAGCAAAATGTCTATGTGATTTAACATGGGAAAAATCGTATTAGGTAGCCAGCTAGCTAGCTAGACAGTAACATTAAAACAACGTTATTGACGCATCTTTTTCTCTGTGATTGGTGGACACTCATCCTTTAAATTTTAGTTTTTCTTAATCTCTGACCCTTCCCCTTACATTTTCCACAATTTGAAACATTTCTGTCGCATTGGGATTTATCCTCAACATGCCAAAATATGCTTTCAGTTGCTTACAGTTAACAGACACATGTATGCTAGTGAGCCGCCAAAGGTTCAAAGGGTTTAACGAGCGTTAACCACTCCTGGTCATCTGCCCGAAGCCCTAAGGCCCTATGTCTGCAACAGCCAGATTCCCAGGCGGTCACCCACCCAAGTATCAATCCAGCCCAATGCTGCTTAACTTCGGGGTTCTGACGAGAACCGGTTCGTGAGCCGCCTTTTTATCATTAACAATCAATTTTTTAACAATCGGATGTCTACAATGGGATGATCTACTGTTACTTGGCGGCGACACATTAGCGTGTGTCTAGATAATAAGTTTGTTGCAAAAGCAACCGGAATAGCAAGGGCCTGGCGGTCACTAACTGCCATCCGATGTTAAAACTAAAAATTATAAATTACAAAAGTTTAAGAGTTTAAAAGTTCAAAACGAAGATGATGGCGTCGGCTGCAGAGGAAGGGTATATGCTATTGGGTTGGGGTAGCGAATGCCTTACCACTAAGGTTGAACCTACCAGGGACGCAATGGTCCCCGATGGCATCGCCAAACGTGATGGACAATGGAGGGGGGGGGGGCGCCGGGCGGGCGAAACCGGGTGTCATTGTCAATGTTTCTTCAATAAAATAAAATATAATAATATTAAAACAAAAAAAATATATGTATAATATATATATATATATATATATATAATGCATCACGGTTTAAAGCTTAGCCAAAACCAATTGTCAATCTTAAAAAAGATAATAAAAAATTAAAATAATAATAATAATAATAACAACCAAAAGGGAATACAGGAAGGGATCTAATTGATACATCTATCCCAAACTATTAAAATAGAAAAAGAAAGACGTAGCAAATAAATAATTTACCGATTCGGAGGGAAAATGCTATTGTTACAAACAAAGCGTGACAAAAGATGCTAAATGCTAAACATGTTAAAAACACTTGAGGTGGAGAGATAAATCTAACATACGGAGACCCGACCTGAACTGGTGTGTGTCACTAGCAGTCACCAGCTCGGATGGCAACGACTTCCACGGGCCAACCACACGGTTTTTGCACAAAAAAGTACTTAGTGCAATCTAATTTAGTGTTTGCAACAGTTAGTTTACAGCAGTGGCCTCTGGTATAGGTATTTCCACGAACATAAAAAAAGTGAGAAGGGTTCATGTCCAAAGAGACGTCCAAATATTTCCGCCGCATGGAGAGTTTTCGCCAGTAATCTGCAATCAGTTGTAAGCTTGTTACTGGTAAAAGACACAATTAACTAGTGAGCCGTCTTTTTACACCTCACAACAATTAGACAAAAATTAACTCTCATCTGCTTGGCGGTGACATCCCCATAGCAGAAAGGCGGTGACGGGTGCCGTACGCCGCAGATTTTTTTTCCGTTCCTGCAGATCGAAAACGAGGGTGGTGTATTTCTCCTCTGTCCAAACTCACCACTCTAAACATTCGCACCGTACTTAATGAAATGACGATAAGAAACTTCGATGGGAGTGACTTTAAAGTGGATGTAAACCATGCGCAATGGCTGTTTGCCGTGACGTCACCATGTGTTAGCCAATGACGAACGAAAACAACGGCTGTTTGGCCGTCTGATTGGACTAGTCCAGTCACGTGACATGCACGTCACAGCAAACAGCCATGGCGTGTGGTATAGCAGCTAAGAGTCTTCATTGATCTTTACTGCCCCCCAACTGGATATAAAAATACCAGGAAATTTTTTAAAGCTACCCTAATGTCGAAGTTTGGACCATCGTATTATCGACACTAATAGCAGTAATGGCAGCGCTCCAAACACAACTGACAATCATTTAATTTCAATAGTCATTTCCAGAACTGCTGCAAATGCAAGTTGTCTACCATATTTTACTAGTAGTTTGCCTGTGGTAGCTACTGGCTAGTTGTCCAATGTATTATGTATCTAAAAGTAAGCGTGTAAATTTTATCAACGACACAAAATTGACTTTTAAGTGATAGTTAAAGAAACCAGTGAAAAAGTCAATTTTCTGGATTGAACATAAAAGTATATTATTTTACCATAACACCATCCTGTACGAAAAAATAACAATCTGAGCCGTTGTGTCTAGTGTCTGCAATAAATGTAATGTGCAACACTCAGTAAGTCTGTGCTGGTTTTTTATTTTTTTAAAAAAAGTACCTGAAATACTGTGTGTTAACAGTTACCCTGCAGATTTGTAGGCGCTCATTATGTCCGTCGCAGACTGGTCAAGCATTTTCTGCTACTGGGGGTGACATACTAGCGTGTGTCTAGATATGGGTGAATACGTCCAGCAGTTATGTTCAGCAAATAAGACATGACGCATGTTTTTAGGGTGTGTTTTGTGTGTCGTTTCATTTTGTTTTATATTACTTTCTGAATAATTTCCCTGACTAATTCGTGAAGGGAAATTCCTTCACCTCCCTGTCTGCACTTCCTCTCCGACTGTTATTTCGGACGTAGCAGAATGGTGGAGCTCTTTTGTGAGTGTTGGCACACCTTTCAAGTTTCTACTGTCCCAAATACATTGATTACTAATACGTTTTACAACGTTTTTATCCACTTTTACGTAGACATTGTTATTCTCTGGCTGTTGCTTCTCTTCTCGTATCGTTTCTTTCGTATCCTATCGCAACACGAATGGGAAAAAAATGAGAGACTACGGGGAAAAAAATCCAAATCCAGGGGAAAATATCAATGAAGACTCGTTATTGGTATATGGTTCCACCCAAAACCAAAACTGTTATAAGAGAAACCACCAAGTTTCCAAAAAGGGTCGGCCTTGAAAGTAGTGATATCATCCAACCAGAGAAAGGCCGCCAAGGTTAATCCTATTAGCCAGCAAACTTGGCCCTTTGCCCTCTCTTTTGATTCCTTTGTCCGATTACTTTCTTAGAATGCTGAAACGTGTTGGACTTAGAATTGTACAATCCTATAGCTCTGAAGTAATACCAGCACCGGAATAGTTTTTGATAAAAATATAGCCTATAAAAGTGCACATGTAAAACAATAAAACACGACGTTTCGGGGATAATTTGCACCCCGTTATCAAGTGTGGATATCCGCTCAAAGGCTTCGTACACAAATAAAAGAACACAAAATCATGTTATGGCAGACACATCTTAAAAATAAAAAATTTAAAAAAGTTTAAAAACCAAGAACCTATGTATTGCTGGCCGAAACAGCAAATACACTAGGGAGACCATCAAGACGACCTCTTCCCTGCGAGTGCAGGTAAGAA
>JAHWFP010094615.1:2601-13538 GCA_023313725.1 Lithobius niger | reverse complement strand
TGCAAATTATCCCCGAAACGTCGTGTTTTATTGTTTTACATGTGCACTTTTATAGGCTATATTTTTTCAAAAAAAAAAAATCCTATAGCTCTGGCATTGACATTTATTAAATGTGTCATTTGCAGATAACCATAATCACTCTTGGATCAAAAAACAATTCAAGAAGAGACAATGCGCCAAGTTTTATGGCTGATAGGATTAACCTTGACTGTCTTTTCCTGGTTGGATGATATCACTACTTGCAAAGGCCAACCCTTTTTGGAAACTTGGCGGCTTCTCTTGTACCAGTTTTGGTTTTGGGTGGATATCATAACTTTCTTAGAACTGTAAACGTACCAAAGGTCACACCGTCTTAACTTTATTTTTGTCATTTTTTTTTGAGGAAGTTTATGTCTATAAATTATCACGTTTATAATTAATCGTATGTAGTCATGTACATGTAAAATTCAACAATAACAGTAACAATAACAATTATTACATAATCTCATCTGCTTGGTGGATCATCTATTTGTTGACGACACACTAGCATGTGTCTAGATTAACCAGCAAAAACTTGGCGTGTTACCAAGACCTTCTTCTTTACAAAAATTACTTTTTTTCGTACTTGATTGGTCCCTGTGCTCACGATCTGCATTTTGTCTCCTACTTTTCTTTGTCTCCAACAAAATTGTCCCAATCATCGTCGTGGGGCAGATAATCCAGTTTGAATTCGTGCTCCGTTAAAAAAAAAAAACCAAACGTTTGCAATAAAAGGCACCATGTCTCGTAGTCAACCATGTGTTTTATTCTCAGAGCCTGGGCCCTAAATTAAAATATGAGAACAATTATCATTCAGGCTATTGTTGACGTGGCACTTTATTACATATCTGCGGGCTAATTGAGTTCGAGTCTAATACACAATTAAAAAAAAAAAGTGATATCAAATCAAAAACCAAAACTGGTAGAAGGGACCACCAAGTTCCGAATGGTTCGGCCCTTCAAAGGAGTAATATCAACAAACTAAAACATTCGCCAACTTAATCGCATCGAATAATACTTTGGGCTTTAAATGAAAACTTGAACGTTGCTGCCGAAAAGCAATGTTCTAGTTTTCATTTAAATTTCGAACTATTAGTCGGTGCGATAAACTTGGCGAATGTTTTGGTGTGTTGATATCACACCGTTGAAGGGCCGAACCATTCGGAACCTGGCGGTCCCCTTTACCAGTTTTGGTTTTCGATATGATAACAGTTACACCTCAACGCCCAACATTAACTACGTACCGTAGATACAGAAAATAGAAAAGACAAAATCTTCGACAGACGAAGACGGCAGACGCACGAGTGGACCCCGCTCACTGATGAAAACCAGTTGCATTACAATAGTTAGCGACAACTCGAAGACGGGCAACAACCACCAACCACCGATTTGCAACAACAATGCATTTTGACAATTAAGGACTGAAACTACAAGCGTACTTCAGCATGTCATAAACTACTGTTGGATAACAATACAAACAATGGTTACAACAATAATTTTTCACTTATGCGCCACTTCAGGGCCACGTGCTTATAGCTGCAACACCCGTTTTCGAAGAAAGCACTTCCCCGTATGACTCTTCACCTGTGTGCCGAAATTTAGATTTACCAACTTTCCCCAACGCGCGATAGACGTGTCTTTATACTCTATGAGAATAAACATTGGAGCTGTGTCCGTAGCTAGTAGTAGGTAGCCAGCTAGCCAGTAACATTAATCAACGTTACTTAGGGCACGTTTTATGCATAAAGGTCACGTTCCCACACTTTATAGTGTCCGCGGCGTATCTTGGGGTCGCCCCAGATAGACCACAAATAATCGATTGTATGTTTTTGGTAGCAGAGTGCCTTGTTGATACCCAAAATAGTTACAAAAACAATGGCGGCCGTCGATTAAAGCCGCCCCCACCAGGAAGACGTAGCCGATCATAAAATACCCCCAGACTCAAGATAAGCTGCGCACACAATAATGTTGAGGTTTTCTTCGTTACTGGACCCAAGACACCTGATTTCAATGATTTGCAAGAATTTCTGCCGCACGGGGAATTTTCACCAGTAGACTGAAATCAGGTGTAAGCTTTTTACAGTTACATAAAATACACAGTCTGCTAGTGAGGCGCCGTTTTACATCTGACAGCAATATTAAGGTATAACAACAACAATTAGACAACAAGTAAATCTCATCTACTTGCCGGTGACACACTAGCGTGTGTTTCGATACGGTTGAAGACGTCCATCAGTTACCTTCAACAATTAAGACACGACGCGTGCTTTCAGGATGCGTTTTATGTTTTAAGTCGTTTAGTTGTACATTATTTTCTGAAATATTTTCCTAAAACACGGCATAAACGCACCAATTCAACGCTGCAAATACCGAAATAATTGTATCGTGGTCCGTTGATGATCACGAAATTTACATCGCGTACCCACTAGCTGCTGGCTCTTGATTGTGGGGCAAGGCAGACAGATGATTAGCTGATGATACGATGCTGAAATCGTCAGTGTATTTCAAATGAGCCATTAAAGCTGCGCTGCGTTAATTCCCTTCGTAACATAAATGAACCCAAAGCAACCCTTCCGTTACCATCGTTACCATCGCCAAGGTCAACTGAAATAGTAGCTGTGTTCCTCGCAGCGAGGAACTCGGCTACTATCTTAGTTGGCTTTTGGAATCGTATACGAAACAGCATCCAGTTAAAGATTGTGTTGTCACAAACCGGAATGATTTTCGTATTTTAACATCACAATTTATAATTTTTTAGGCTAGTATATTATAATTTTTCTTCGACGATCTATTGGCTTAATTAATTTTAATTTTTACCGCATTAGTCTTCTAGATTTTTGATCTCATGGGCGTGTTTCTAAACTAGAGGGAAGAGTGAGATGGATTCTTCTAAGCCACGCCCCTCAACGTCACCAAAACCGATCAGTTTAGAAAACACCACTGCCTCACTTGTCGTTCTCAACATTAGAAAAATTAGCAATAATCGCTGCCACATCTATTTTCAGCGAGAATAATGTTAGTAAGAACATAATACAAATGCTTATTAATCTTTGTTTGATTGGATTTTGTTTCTAAATTTAGACATTTTCCATATCTCACTTCCTACAGTTTAGAAACACGACCATCTCAGCTACTAATGCGTGATGGCAGCCATGTTGGATCAGTAAGTGAGCGAGAAAAAACTTGCCTCACTTTCCTCATCAACATCTCAGGTCGATGACGTCACGCGTACGTAAAGTGGGAGGAGTTTGGATCAGTCGCCTCGAGTTAAGAAACAGTTTTCCTCACTTCCCTCAGACATCCCTCTAGTTTAGAAACAGCAGGCATAGCAATTATTAGCAAACGATTAAAATTAGTACAAGCACACACACGGATGAAACTTCAAGGTTATTGTTGGCGCGCAAAGGATCATATCTATGCAGGATACAGTAAATATAGTTCCCCAATATTCAACAGAAAATCTCGTAGACGCCACATTTTAAAACTGATTTTTAACAAGGGCAAGACTAATTAATGGTAAGTAAATAGACCTTTGGGGCGATACTTAACGTGGATGATGGAGAAAAATGTCGCTGGGAGGAATGTCCCTTTAAAGAAGTTTCGATCGTACTGCAAAAACTGTCGGTTGCGTATTTTTCTGCATGCAGCACGGCTTCACCCGCGAAGCAAAGTTTGCCATGAGAACTAGCGATTGTCGGTCGTGGCAACTGCAAACAAGCTCGCGGCAGTTTACCAAGGGTGCCACGAGCGATTGAGAGCCCTGGTCTAAATTACGTCACGGCGCGTTTTTTAGGTCAAAGATGAACTATCTAGATCTTTCTTCGTTCCGCGTTTAGACTTTTCCTAACTTTTTACGGCTGGTTTTATTAACTTGACTAAAGTAATTGAAACTTTACTCTTATCTATCTCGTGTTTTTTTTTTCCTTCTTCTTTCCTCTTCCTTGAGGAATCGAGGAACCAAAAGGAAATTCCTCACAAGGTAATATTAACTTTGGACTCCCCGTGGATTTTGGGCGTAATCAATACGTTATCTGCTTCGTTGCATCTGATGGAAGAATTTTGGCGGATGCAGCATGGAATGAAAGGTTAAAGGGGATGTTGGGAGGTTTGGGGGGGGGGGGGGGATAACAAACTGATGTAGCACATTTTGACATTGCATCGGGCTATGCGCGTGAGGTTGTTCCAACTTGCCGTATCATCAGTCCAAATTCCCTGATGAGAAAGCCTTATTGGATACGGAGAAAAACAGAAAGTTGAATTATGTAACAGCCAATACGTTCATCGTTTACGCTACGCGGACGAGTAAATAGGCGCGCGTCAAATCAGGGTTGTTACCATTAAAATCAAGTGATTGTAATCATTGGTTATAATCACGATTGTAATCCCTTGATTAAAATTGAAACTCACCCGATTATAATCAAGGACCAGGTAACACAAAACTGTCGCTATAACAACGCAAAATAAAACACACTGCTGTCGAATCTTCCGCAGCCTGAAACATATGTCTTCCACTTTTTTTGGGCCTGATCCATACAAAAATACCCAACCGATTAGGAACAACCAAAGTAGGGAATTAATGGCAACATTCAAACCCTTAAATCCAGAAGAAAAAAAAAACTAAAAGACTTTGCAACTTATGTACAGTTCCGGTCAAAAAAACCGCCTTCGTAGAGTGGAGGATTAATGTATGTGACTGAACGAAAATGTTGATATCTCAAAAACTACTGGGCAGAATTGAATGAAACAAAAACTGGGTTGCGTATTATGATATCCGCTATATTTCTATGCGTATTACATGAAATGGTAAGTATCCAAATATAACTGGCCGAGCGAGCAACACGAGTTGATAACTAATCATATATCTCATAAACTACTGGAAAGAATTGAATAAAACCAAAACTGGATTAATTGTTATGATGTATGCTATATTTGTATACGTATGACGTGCAATGTTAAGCAACAAAATATAACATGCAATTCAGTCTTCTTAGTTTCATGAAAATCCAACCACCAGTTTTCAAGATATCAGTTATCATTAAGTTTTTCTCGCTCGGCCAATTATTTTTCAGTCAGTTAACGTAGTATTTAACACGGGTAGAAATACAGTAGACAATCTAATAAGTATTTCAGTCTTTGTTTCATGAAAATCCGTCCAGTAGTTTTCGAGATAACTGAATTTCTCCACGGTTGTTATTACCACCCTCGATATAACGAAAAAGGGCGGTTTTTTTTTTTACCGGAACTGTACTTCTAGGCGGCAATTAACAACTGTAGCTGATGTGACTGTGTTCATTTAATCAGATGATTTATGTGAGAAATTTGCCATTGTACCATAACACCTACACCGACTTTGCTAAGTGTTATTATTGTAATAACAGTTACCGCGGTGTGCATGTAACATTGAAATGTACACGTGGTAATCACATTTTTTGCTTTTAATACTTAAAGAGATACATGTACAGGTAATGGCATTTTGACAGCAACTGCCAAGCAAGACACAGAGCAGCAAATTCTACCAACTTTAACTGTGCCATAATTATTGTTGTAATCTTACATGTTATTAAAATCTGATTCTAATCAAAATAATCTTGAATATAATAAAAATAATCCGATTTTCGTCAAAATAATCCGATTAATTCGAATATTTTAAAATAATCATGATTATTTCCAACCCTGCGTCAAATATCTAGGTAGAATTAATAATAATAATATTAAAAGTTTGTTGCAAATTCGCAACAGACCTGCAATGGACCATAAAACAGGGTTCGTACACGGTCTTGAATTCCTTGAAAAGCCTTGAAAATTGGCATTTTTTTTTGTAAGAGCCTTGAAGTGGCCTTGAATTTTGTTATCGTACTATGTTTGATGAAATCCAGTCAATTTATGCTTAAATTCATACATATATTAAAAAAATAGTTCGTCAACCTAATGTTTATCTTCTGTTAACGATACGACGTATACCTTCACGTTTGTATTCACGTATAAGTGCGGTATTAGAAAGGCAACTTGTTCCCGATGGGGGCAAAATAAATAACCTTTAAATGGATGTTTATTCAATTATAGGCTAGCAAAAAGAATGAATTTATTTTAAGGTAATTTTTAATAATTTGGTGTGAAATATGGCCTTGAAATTGGCTTAGAGTTGGCCTTGAAAATGGTTTCGTATCTTGTGCACGAACTCTGATAAAAGGCACTGACATCCAGCCTAAGCTAAAAAGAAAAGCATTAAAATAACAGTTAAGACCTACTGTGTACACCACATGTCTAATGAGGGGACGGGGGCAAAGAGCAAGGGAGGAAGGATGGGGTACGACTGCCTTGCCACCAAGGTTAGACCTGCCAGGAATGATTAAGTCCCCGGTGGCATCGCCAGTCGCATAGAAGGATAAGGAGGGGAAAAGTAAGGTGCATGCCATAAAATAAAAATGGAAACGTGAAGTAAAAATTAAGTACAAAAATAAAATACAAACATAGACATGAAATACCGGATATGGGCACACAAAAACAGTTAAAACAATGATAGCAATTTTATAAATCATCGGCTACGAAAACCTGAGTCACTGTTGAGATTAAAGTATAAAATAGAAAAATCACTATGGCAAAAATAAAACACCATCTAAAGCTACAAGTCCCCAAAACAAGACAGAAATGCAGGACCAACCTGCAATGCACCAAATTTAATATCTGAGCAAAAATTACTGTGCACGACTGGTATACAAACTGTATTGTTGTCAGTACATAATTCGTGAGGAGGCTGAGTTGCCACACAGTGATATGTACCCTCAGTGCACCATGTTCAGAGTGCTGGGTCCCCACCAAAATAGTGAAATAATTTTTTTTCTGAGTTGTCCAGGTTTTCCAGAGTTCAGTTTCCAGGCTATTTATCGTAATTTTAGTACCTTCCATATTGGAACTTAAGGTCGAATTACTTTTGGTGTGACGAACTTTTAAAACACTTATTCGAGGTTAAAGATGTAGGCGTCTGGTTTACAAGTGCCCTGAAAAGAGCGTCTCATAGCAATCACACTGTTAAAACACTGTGATCTTTCGAAGTTTTTGTCCAGATTTAAATTTTAGTGCATTTTTGTACTTTTAACGACATTTGACTTAAACTTTTCCTTTTTATTATGTTGACGCTGGTCTTGTGACCAATCTTTTACTGTTTTTTTGCATGTAGTGTGCCTGCCTTTCCTGTTTGTCCTTGCCTACATGACTGGCGATACCATCGGGAGCCTTATGGTCCCTGGCAGGTCTAACCTTGGTGGTAAGGCGTCATGCCCCTTTCCTTCCTTCCATTCCTGGCACTGTTTATTTAAATTCTTGTTTTTTTCCTTTTCTTTTTAATTTAGGCTGGATGTTGGGGCATCTGTGCCCTTTCCAGTCCTGTTGCAAATTTTGTTACAAACGATTTATTTATTTATTTATTTAAAACTGCACGACAACGAGCAGCTGTGATTAAACGATGTTTTATGTCCAAAAATCGTAATACCATTATTTTGGGCTTTCTGTGTCATATGTTAGACCGATTCTTGAATATGCCAGTCCAGTCTGGTCGCCTCACCTCATAAAGGACATGACCACTTTGAATCGGTGCAGCGAGCGTTTACCTGATGTGCATACCTCTACTTAACGGCTAAGGTTACAGTGACTGGCTTAAGTTTAAAATGCAGACTCCCTCGAATCGCGTAGATTAAAAAAGATCTGTTCCTTACTTTTAATCTTTTACGCATATTTGTGTGATTTTGATTACCGCTTTTTCACCATCAGAAGTGACAGTAGGTCGAGAGGTCACTCATTGAAATTAATAGCACAACCTTGTTTGCGTGACAGCTGAATTTTTCTTTTCGAACCACGTGGTTTAGGGTTTGGAATGACCTAACACCTGATGTTGTCACAGCTTCTTCTTTAGCTGTTTTTAAAAAATAAGATTAAACAAATGTAATCCAAGACGTACGTCAGGTGGGCTAAGCTTGAGAGTGTATTTTTTTTTTTTGTGTTGAATGAATGGGTTTTGATTATTTCTTTGGTATTTGACATGAAGCAACGGCTGCTTTGAGTTTTTTTTCCTTCTCATCTCATGTTTTATGTTTTATTTTTTTATTTTTTTATTTTTTTGGTTGGGGTTTGACAAAAAGCAGCACCTGCTTTGATTTTTTTTTCTTTTCCCAATGTCATGTTTTATTTTTGGTAACATTCAGGATGGATGTTAGTGGTCACAACCGGACCCTTTCCATACCTCGCGACATGTCGGTCTCGGACAATTCGGTCCCCCCCCCCCCCAAAAAAAAAAGACCACGTACGACAATTCGGTTCCACGTCAAATAATTTTTCTGGCCAACAAGGGAGCTTCACATTTTACGTAGTGTCTGGAGGGGGTAGGTGGTGGGGGGCTTGGGGGAGGGGGCAATATAACCCCAAAGACCCCCAAAACGACAAACCGAAGAGAAACCAGACGCAAAATGTAGCCAATTTCAATTTACAACCACCCACTACCCCCCCCCCCCCAAAAACACAGTGTTATGATGGGGTGAGGGGGGGTAGGAGATGACGAACCTACTTCCGCAGAAGATCGTAGCATTCTTGCCGGCCTATCTAGATTCCGGCGCGTGGCGTTTAAGTGAATAAGATTTTGGTTGTGATTTCTGATGTTATGTGTATAGCTGCAGCGAGCGGGACAGCGCGAGCTAGGCACGTAATTAGGAAAAAACTGACATCATTTTCGTGAACAGCGACCTTGATTTACCCTTTACGCCAATGGAGGTAGTACAACCTTCCACGTGACAGATCGATGGTGAACGAGCTTGGCGCTGCTGTGTGGAAGTGGCTCCCAACTTGAAAGTTTTATTTTTTAATCTATGGTCAATTCGCCTCGCGGTACTAAGGACAACTTATAAACAGAGTTCATAACAAAACTGAATGCAATTGGGAGGTTAAAGGAAATGTAACGTTTTTTTTTTTTTGCGGGACCGAATTTTCGGTGGGTTATGTTTTGTATGGGACCGAATTGTCACAGTACCTGTAATTTTGGGACCGAATTGTCATGGACCCACCTTTCTCCATGCTCGTTATTATTATTATTATTACAAGGACATTTTTTACACATTTTAACATTTACTTGCTTATAGCACTGACAGAGTGCAAAAAAGTAGACTTATTTAACTAACTTTCAGGGTTCAACATAAGGACAACATTTTTACCGCATTTCTTAATATAATGTGTGTAATGCACAAGGCCTACGCTTTATTTTTGTCTCTAAGTGTTCCATGCTTCTTACGAAAAACTAGAGGAAGCCCGTGCTTTGCACGGGGCCGGTCACATTTCCCGGGACATTTTCCCGACGACTTGTCAGATTAATCGACCTTTCACGCCTGGCTCCTTTTTGGCTGCAGGTAGAGTGGTAGAGTGCTTCCCGGGGCATTTTCCCGACGACTTGTCAGATTGATCGACCACTCATGCCTGGCTCCTTTTTGGCTGCAGGTAGAGTGGTAGAGTGCTTCCCGGGGCATTTTCCCGACGACTTGTCAGATTGATCGACCACTCATTCCTGGCTCCTTTTTGGCTGCACGAAGAGTGGGAGAGTGCATTTTCAATGCGGGCGCGAGGAGGGGAGAAGTGGTTTTCCTTTAGGCTTTCCTTTAGGCTTTCGTTTTCCTTTTAGCCGGTCTCCGATATTATTATAAAAATTTAAAAATTCCCTGATTTTTCCCTTCTTTTCACTATCCAGTTTTGAATAACCCTCCCGTTTACGAACTTTGCCAAACACAATTTTCAAAATTTTTTCCTAACCCGTAGAATTACCATTTGGGCGTCTTTTCAACTTTCAGTTTTGGATATCCCTCACATTTCCGAACTTTCCCTAACACTGTGTTGAAAATGTTACTGACCTATAGAATTACCATTTGGGCTTCTTTTCCCTGAATTTTCTCTGAATTCAAACGTGGTTTAAATTCCCTGACTGTTCCAGGGAACCCTGGAGTGTAACAATTAATGTACACCTTGTGCAGATACTGCTTCAATTTCATTCACATAATCCACATTTTTTCCGTCCACTCCGGGTCCATTTCAAGATAAAGTTTATAGGGGCATACCTGCCAAACAAGATTCCTATTAATAATAATTTTCGCTACTGCACGTCAAGGGTGAGCACAAGCGTTCATTTATTTACCGTTAATGATTCCCTTGCGAAAAAAAAACACATCTTAAATATGTGGCATCTAGGAGATTTTCTGTTGAATATCGGGAATTGTTTTTCGGGCATCTTGCTCATATTTACAGCTTGGCGCTGTTAGATGTTGGATCTACTTTCGCAAGTAAACCGTGACGTATCATCGTTTCCGGTTTATGACGACACAATTCCGGCGTTCATGCTGGCTGTCACGAGACCACTGTTTCATTGATGTTTTCTTATTGCACGTGCATCGCCGAGTTACGTGAAGAAGCGAACGTAAGTGACGTTGTAGTGCCACTGCACTGAATATCGGACAAGTCGGAATGTCCCTTTAATGCAACACAGCGTATCAGACGACCTAACGAGCGACGGCATTAAGTATGGGACTTATCAGATTCAAACTTACCTCCGTTGCCTTTTGGAATTAAGAGGTTTGACGGCCTAGGGTAGTTTCGTTACGAGTATAGGAAGGCCGTATCTGTTTTGTCTGATGTATGGACCGTGGTGGTGTGTCACTAAAGTGTCCAGTAGGCCGGTGCCGTGACTGCCAACGTTGCATGGATGTTGTGTAATTATCTCTGACGTTTCCGGTCTTTAGCGGACATGAATTTTGCAAATTTCCAGCACCTGTAGAACTAACATTTGTGCTTCTTTTCTATATCTAGTTTTGAATAATCTTTCCGTTTCCGAACTTTTCCTGGCACGATTTTGAAAATTTTTACTCACCTGTTTAGTTACCATTTGGGCTTCT